>JAQNBH010000017.1:38392257-38583365 GCA_028752905.1 Cladorhizidae sp. MBARI D1340-BT2
TATATTGAGAAGCTAAATAATAAATCGAGAAGCCAAAAGCCAAATAATAAATTGAGTAGCTAAATAATAAATTGAGAAGCCAAATAATAAATTGAGTAAATTGAGTAGCTAAATAATAAATTGAGTAGCTAAATAATAAATCGAGAAGCTAAATAATAAATCGAGAAGCCAAATAATAAATCGAGAAGCTAAATAATAAATCGAGAAGCCAAATAATATATTGAGAAGCCAAATAATAAATTGAGTAGCTAAATAATAAACCGAGAAGCCAAATAATAAATTGAGTAGCTAATAATAAATCGAGAAGCTAAACAATAAATCGAGAAGCTAAATAATAAATCGAGAAGCTAAATAATAAATCGAGAAGCTAAATAATAAATTGAGTAGCTAATAATAAATCGAGAAGCCAAATAATAAATTGAGTAGCTAAATAATAAACCGAGAAGCCAAATAATAAATTGAGTAGCTAATAATAAATCGAGAAGCTAAATAATAAATTGAGAAGCTAAATAATAAATTGAGAAGCCAAATAATAAATCGAGAAGCGAAATAATAAATCGAGAAGCCAAATAATAAATCGAGAAGCCAAATAATAAATCGAGAAGCCAAATAATAAATCAAGAAGCTAAATAATAAATCAAGAAGCTAAATAATAAATCGAGAAGCCAAATAATGAATCGAGAAGCTAAATAATAAATCGAGAAGCCAAATAATGAATCGAGAAGCTAAATAATAAATCGAGAAGCCAAATAATAAATCGAAAAGCCAAATAATAAATCGAGAAGCTAAATAATAAATCGAGAAGCTAAATAATAAATCGAGAAGCTAAATAATAAATCAAGAAGCTAAATAATAAATCGAGAAGCTAGTACGAGATTGCTTGGCCATCCAGTACACTTTTCAAAGCTAGTTTTTCTCTTACCTCCCACTGTCGTGTGCACAATTCAACATCAGCTAACTATGCATACCACTTCACCTTCTCCATTTCCAATATTCCATTGTCTTAAATTGACCTATTCCCTCTCCCCCCCCTTCCCCCCGCCCATAGTCTAGTGAAACTGTGAAAATGTATCAATAATGCAGATATCCAGATTTACGTTCGTCCATCTGATATTCAGCATTAGTTACTGACAAGCAGTACAATCGCCCCCAAAACACCTTGATGTTCTAGTCAGTTGATCACAACAAGTGGACTGAGCCACAAAATAGCACCCTGGCTGGCTATATGAGCGATGAATGGAGGGACAATGCATAGCTTACTTAATTAAAAGGTAGTTTAGGTCCATAGAACAGAGCAATACAGCTGTGGATAGATTTTGTCTCTGAGGTACACTGTGCTATCATACTTATACCGGCATGGCTAATGCCATACCAGCCGATGCCAGCACATAGACATGTCAAGTGACACCAAGGGTAATTCCAGGGGGCGGTTAGGGCCAGGTCTAGGATACAGGGCTAGGGCCATGACTAGGATATAGAGCAGGGCCAGGAGACTAGGATATAGAGCAGGGCCAGGACTAGGATATAGAGAAGGGCCAGGACTAGGATATAGAGAAGGGCCAGGACTAGGATATAGAGCTGGACCAGGACTAGGATATAGAGCTGGGCCAGGACTAGGATATAGAGCAGGGCCAGGACTAGGATATAGAGCAGGGCCAGGAGACTAGGATATAGAGAAGGGCCAGGACTAGGATATAGAGCAGGGCCAGGACTAGGATATAGAGCAGGGCCAGGACTAGGATATAGAGCAGGGCCAGGACTAGGATATAGAGCTGGACCAGGACTAGGATATAGAGCAGGGCCAGGAGACTAGGATATAGAGCAGGGCCAGGACTAGGATATAGAGCTGGGCCAGGACTAGGATATAGAGCAGGGCCAGGACTAGGATATAGAGCAGGGCCAGGACTAGGATATAGAGCTGGACCAGGACTAGGATATAGAGAAGGGCCAGGACTAGGATATAGAGCAGGGCCAGGACTAGGATATAGAGCAGGGCCAGGACTAGGATATAGAGAAGGGCCAGGACTAGGATATAGAGCAGGGCCAGGACTAGGATATAGAGCAGGGCCAGGACTAGGATATAGAGCAGGGCCAGGACTAGGATACAGGGCTAGGGCCAGGACTAGGATATAGAGCAGGGCCAGGACTAGGATACAGGGCTAGGGCCAGGACTAGGATATAGAGCTGGGCCAGGACTAGGATATAGAGCAGGGCCAGGACTAGGATATAGAGAAGGGCCAGGACTAGGATATAGAGCAGGGCCAGACTAGGATATAGAGCTGGGCCAGGACTAGGATATAGAGAAGGGCCAGGACTAGGATATAGAGCAGGGCCAGGACTAGGATATAGAGCAGGGCCAGGACTAGGATATAGAGCAGGGCCAGGACTAGGATATAGAGCTGGACCAGGACTAGGATATAGAGCAGGGCCAGGAGACTAGGATATAGAGCAGGGCCAGGACTAGGATATAGAGCTGGGCCAGGACTAGGATATAGAGCAGGGCCAGGACTAGGATATAGAGCAGGGCCAGGACTAGGATATAGAGCTGGACCAGGACTAGGATATAGAGAAGGGCCAGGACTAGGATATAGAGCAGGGCCAGGACTAGGATATAGAGCAGGGCCAGGACTAGGATATAGAGAAGGGCCAGGACTAGGATATAGAGCAGGGCCAGGACTAGGATATAGAGCAGGGCCAGGACTAGGATATAGAGCAGGGCCAGGACTAGGATACAGGGCTAGGGCCAGGACTAGGATATAGAGCAGGGCCAGGACTAGGATATAGAGAAGGGCCAGGACTAGGATATAGAGCAGGGCCAGACTAGGATATAGAGCTGGGCCAGGACTAGGATATAGAGAAGGGCCAGGACTAGGATACAGGGCTAGGGCCAGGACTAGGATATAGAGAAGGGCCAGGACTAGGATATAGAGCAGGGCCAGACTAGGATATAGAGCTGGGCCAGGACTAGGATATAGAGAAGGGCCAGGACTAGGATATAGAGCAGGGCCAGGACTAGGATATAGAGCAGGGCCAGGACTAGGATATAGAGAAGGGCCAGGACTAGGATATAGAGCAGGGCCAGGACTAGGATATAGAGCAGGGCCAGGACTAGGATATAGAGCAGGGCCAGAACTAGGATATAGAGCTGGGCCAGGACTAGGACATAGAGCTGGGCCAGGACTAGGGCTAGGGCTAGGGCTAGGGCTAGGGCTAGGCCTAGGACTAGGATATAGAGCAGGGCCAGGACTAGGATATAGAGCTGGGCCAGGACTAGGATATAGAGCAGGGCCAGGACTAGGATATAGAGCAGGGCCAGGACTAGGATATAGAGCTGGGCCAGGACTAGGATATAGAGCAGGGCCAGGACTAGGATATAGAGAAGGGCCAGGACTAGGATATAGAGAAGGGCCAGGACTAGGATATAGAGAAGGGCCAGACTAGGATATAGAGAAGGGCCAGACTAGCTGGGCCAGGACTAGGATATAGGACTACGGTCAAGACTAGAGGAGGCAACAACATTCGAGCCTATGATGGATAATGGTTATGTGCGGTCGAGTGGCATCTTGGCAACCAGTATGAGAATACAGGCTCACATTCCACTACAAAATGAACACTACTACCAGCAGACCAATAGCAACTGCTTGTGGCTACACATAATTATACTACCTACAGAAGTAACTATGTTTAGGTTTGGTCAAAACTTGTCTCCACAATATGCAGACCTGCAGAACTATTGTTGTTGTTATAATGGCGTCCCATGGCTCATGGAGGCAGCCAGTTAGTCTGGTCCCCACGGCTTTACTTAATGGGCCAGGAAGTGAGGTCCCACAGAAGAAGTGAAGGGAAGGGTTTGTATGAGGCCAGCTCTCAGTGTGCATATTTACCAGACACTTTCACCCACCGTATAAAAATTATGAATATGAATGAGCTTGCCTGCACCACATGTGAATGCATGCAGGAGTTTTGCTCGCTAAGTGACACTCTGGGGTAGCAACAGGGGCTCGCTGACCATGCTGCCTCCACCTCTATCATGCTGCCTCCATAATGCCTCCACCTCTTATCATGCTGCCTCCATAATGCCTCCACCTCTTATCATGCTGCCTCCATAATGCCTCCACCTCCTATCATGCTGCCTCCATAATGCCTCCACCTCTATCATGCTGCCTCCATAATGCCTCCACCTCCTATCATGCTGCCTCCATAATGCCTCCATCTCTTATCATGCAGCTTCCATAATGCCTCCACCTCTATCATGCTGCTTCCATAATGCCTCCACCTCTTATCATGCTGCCTCCATAATGCCTCCACCTCTTATCATGCTGCCTCCATAATGCCTCCACCTCCTATCATGCTGCCTCCATAATGCCTCCACCTCCTATCATGCTGCCTCCATAATGCCTCCACCACACTCCAATCTTCTCCACAACTCACACTTCTCTCTCTCTCTGTTATGCCATTACTAATATACGGCCACAGTATTCTACTCACTCATTGCTTGCATTCTACTCACTCATTGCTTGCATTCTATAGTATTCTACTCACTCAATGCTTGCATTCTATAGTATTCTACTCACTCATTGCTTGCATTCTATAGTATTCTACTCACTCACTGCTTGCATTCTATAGTATTCTACTCACTCATTGCTTGCATTCTATAGTATTATACTCACTCATTGCTTGCATTCTACAGTATTCTACTCACTCATTGCTTGCATTCTATAGTATTCTACTCACTCACTGCTTGCATTCTATAGTATTCTACTCACTCATTGCTTGCATTCTATAGTATTCTACTCACTCATTGCTTGCATTCTATAGTATTCTACTCACTCATTGCTTGCATTCTATAGTATTCTACTCACTCACTGCTTGCATTCTATAGTATTCTACTCACTCACTGCTAGCATTCTATAGTATTCTACTCACTCACTGCTTGCATTCTATAGTATTCTACTCACTCACTGCTTGCATTCTATAGTATTCTACTCACTCATTGCTTGCATTCTATAGTATTCTACTCACTCACTGCTTGCATTCTATAGTATTCTACTCACTCACTGCTTGCATTCTATAGTATTCTACTCACTCACTGCTTGCATTCTATAGTATTCTACTCACTCACTGCTTGCATTCTATAGTATTCTACTCACTCATTGCTTGCATTCTATAGTATTCTACTCACTCATTGCTTGCATTCTATAGTATTCTACTCACTCATTGCTTGCATTCTATAGTATTCTACTCACTCACTGCTTGCATTCTATAGTATTCTACTCACTCACTGCTTGCATTCTATAGTATTCTACTCACTCATTGCTTGCATTCTATAGTATTCTACTCACTCATTGCTTGCATTCTATAGTATTCTACTCACTCATTGCTTGCATTCTATAGTATTCTACTCACTCATTGCTTGCATTCTATAGTATTCTACTCACTCACTGCTTGCATTCTATAGTATTCTACTCACTCATTGCTTGCATTCTATAGTATTCTACTCACTCATTGCTTGCATTCTATAGTATTCTACTCACTCATTGCTTGCATTCTATAGTATTCTACTCACTCACTGCTTGCATTCTATAGTATTCTACTCACTCATTGCTTGCATTCTATAGTATTCTACTCACTCACTGCTTGCATTCTATAGTATTCTACTCACTCATTGCTTGCATTCTATAGTATTCTACTCACTCATTGCTTGCATTCTATAGTATTCTACTCACTCACTGCTTGCATTCTATAGTATTCTACTCACTCATTGCTTGCATTCTATAGTATTCTACTCACTCATTGCTTGCATTCTATAGTATTCTACTCACTCACTGCTTGCATTCTATAGTATTCTACTCACTCATTGCTTGCATTCTATAGTATTCTACTCACTCATTGCTTGCATTCTATAGTATTCTACTCACTCATTGCTTGCATTCTATAGTATTCTACTCACTCATTGCTTGCATTCTATAGTATTCTACTCACTCATTGCTTGCATTCTATAGTATTCTACTCACTCATTGCTTGCATTCTATAGTATTCTACTTACTCATTGCTTGCATTCTATAGTATTCTACTCACTCACTGCTTGCATTCTATAGTATTCTACTCACTCATTGCTTGCATTCTATAGTATTCTACTCACTCACTGCTTGCATTCTATAGTATTCTACTCACTCATTGCTTGTATTCTATAGTATTCTACTCACTCACTGCTTGCATTCTATAGTATTCTACTCACTCATTGCTTGCATTCTATAGTATTCTACTCACTCATTGCTTGCATTCTATAGTATTCTACTCACTCATTGCTTGCATTCTATAGTATTCTACTCACTCATTGCTTGCATTCTATAGTATTCTACTCACTCACTGCTTGCATTCTATAGTATTCTACTCACTCATTGCTTGCATTCTATAGTATTCTACTCACTCATTGCTTGCATTCTATAGTATTCTACTCACTCATTGCTTGCATTCTATAGTATTCTACTCACTCATTGCTTGCATTCTATAGTATTCTACTCACTCATTGCTTGCATTCTATAGTATTCTACTCACTCACTGCTTGCATTCTATAGTATTCTACTCACTCATTGCTTGCATTCTATAGTATTCTACTCACTCATTGCTTGCATTCTATAGTATTCTACTCACTCATTGCTTGCATTCTATAGTATTCTACTCACTCATTGCTTGCATTCTATAGTATTCTACTCACTCACTGCTTGCATTCTATAGTATTCTACTCACTCATTGCTTGCATTCTATAGTATTCTACTCGCTCATTGCTTGCATTCTATAGTATTCTACTCACTCACTGCTTGCATTCTATAGTATTCTACTCACTCATTGCTTGCATTCTATAGTATTCTACTCACTCATTGCTTGCATTCTATAGTATTCTACTCACTCATTGCTTGCATTCTATAGTATTCTACTCACTCATTGCTTGCATTCTATAGTATTCTACTCACTCATTGCTTGCATTCTATAGTATTCTACTCACTCATTGCTTGCATTCTATAGTATTCTACTCACTCATTGCTTGCATTCTATAGTATTCTACTCACTCATTGCTTGCATTCTATAGTATTCTACTCACTCACTGCTTGCATTCTATAGTATTCTACTCACTCATTGCTTGCATTCTATAGTATTCTACTCACTCATTGCTTGCATTCTATAGTATTCTACTCACTCATTGCTTGCATTCTATAGTATTCTACTCACTCATTGCTTGCATTCTATAGTATTCTACTCACTCATTGCTTGCATTCTATAGTATTCTACTCACTCATTGCTTGCATTCTATAGTATTCTACTCACTCATTGCTTGCATTCTATAGTATTCTACTCACTCACTGCTTGCATTCTATAGTATTCTACTCACTCACTGCTTGCATTCTATAGTATTCTACTCACTCACTGCTTGCATTCTATACTCACTCATTGCTTGCATTCTCAACCCACTAACACTCAATCACTCGCTGTCAGAATTCTACTCATTCAGTGTCAGCATTCTACTCATTCATGTCAGCATTCTACTCATTCGCTGTCAGTCTTCAACTCACTCTCCTGTATCTCTGTTAGTATTCTACCCACGCACTGTCAGTATTCTATCAACTCATTCTACCCAACCTCACTTTCGGACACCATTCTTTGCACTCCTCTGAACTATCCAGCTTACACGTATTACACACATAGCAATGCTTCTTGAACTCCCCTAACCTGCACAACCTGCACTCTCCCTATCCACCTTGCTGCTCCCGAGGGAAGGGAAGGGGGAGGAAAAAAAGGGGGGGAAAGGGAAAAATAAAGGGAAAAATAAAGGGAAAAAGAAGGGGGGGGGGGGGGAAGGGGGAAAAAGAAGGGGGGGAAAGGGGGGGGAGAAGGGGGGGAAAAAGGGGGGAAAGGGAAAAATAAAGGGAAAAAGAAGGGGGGGGGGGGGAAGGAGGGAGAAAGGGGGGGAAAAGAGGGGGGAAAGAGGGAGGGCTGAATTTTGCGTATTATCAAAATTTATCGACCTCCTATATACATGAAGTGGAATTCATGTGGAAATGTGTTTTTACACTTGTTTACAACAAGCACTACAGCTGCCACTGGTAGATGCATGAAGAACTGTTGGTCTTCATCACCATCAACAGACACTTAAGATAGATCTCCTTGGCATTCCTCACAAACATTATTCCTGATGAAGACTAGAGCATCTAGTCGAAACGTCAAGTGAATAAAAATTGAAGTTGATTATTGAGAAGGTGATTTTAACATTATTCTGTGTCATGGCTAACACTCCTCCTGCAAGGATTGTTGGTATCATCGCCGACATACCTCCTGTTGAGGATTCTTGTTCTCATCACACCCACACCCACGACACACCCCATATCAGCAAGAGGGCTGCTATCTACCCAGCTGGTTGAACATGACCACAGACAGACCTACAAAACTACTTGTGGTGACCACCCACTAGCAATAATCAACAGAGCTTTGTTGGAGCTGGACAAAGCTCATCATTGTCCTTATGTCTGAGTCCTACTTGTTATGGTGTCCTTGTGGCTCACTATGCCTGCCTGGTCACACATCTTTTATTCAGGAACACCACTTCAAATGATTCAAGGTTGAGCAACCTTCTGGGCAAGTGTACGTTAAAAAAATCCAGTGTTTAGAGTTCCGAGTTCATTAAAAAAATTGGATTTTTTTGTGTGAGTAATGTAAAAAATAATAATGTAGTACTCACTATAAGCTCCTTTAATCTCCTTTAATAATAGATAACATAACAACACTCACTGTAAGCTCCTTTAATAATAGATAACATAGCAACACTCACTATAAGCTCCTTTAATAATAGATAACGTAACAACACTCACTGTAAGCTCCTTTAATAATAGATAACACAACAACACTCACTGTAAGCTCCTTTAATAATAGATAACATAACTCGCTGTAAGCTCCTTTAATAATAGATAACACAACAACACTCACTATAAGCTCCTTTAATAATAGATAACATAACAATACTCACTGTACGCTCCTTTAATAATAGATAACATAACAACACTCACTGTAGACTCCTTTAACGTAACAACACTCACTATAAGCTGCTTTAATAATAGATAACACAACAACACTCACTGTAAGCTCCTTTAATAATAGAAACACAACAACACTCACTGTAAGCTCTTTTAATAATAGATAACATAACAACTCACTGTAGGCTCCTTTAATAATAGATAACATAACAACACTCCCAGGGTTTCATTTAGGGGGGGTGCCCCCCCTGGAACCTTTTCGCCCCCCCCCCCCTTGGAAATTATATTATTAAAATTCATTAGAAACTTTGTCACATCTTTAACCATCATGCCCCCCCCCCCCCCCTTAATATCCAGATTCCTCCAGTTGCCCCCCCTTGGACAATTTTCTATGTAGACTCCTTTAATAATATATAACATAGCAACAAAGAAAAGGAAAAAAGAGCTCAAGTTCGCACATGTACGAACTTATGGTCAATCCAAGGCTCCTTTCTGGAGGCGAATGGGTAGAGCTTGTATTGCCATGGCGACCAACAAGGCCGCTCTCTGCATGCATTCACTATATCCCTACTCGTACCATCGGAGATTATTCTCCACAAGTCACATTCTGGTACCAAACAACAGCTCCAGAGCATTTTGCTACTGACCAACAAGAGATTTGGTAAGAAGAGCCTGTCGCACCACCCTGGCAAAGAAGTCAGACACTGGCAAGGAATCCCATGGGCACCATTGCCGACAACCACGTACAAGCAATGAGACTTACAAGGTACGCTACATAATTCTGAGGATCCATTTTGCTAAAATTATCTGAAGCAACCAGCCAAATCTGCATCAATCAAGTATTATACAAAGAACATGTTGGCTATTGGCATTCCTCTACATGCTCTTTAACTTGCTCAACGCTGAAGCATCCGGTTTGAAGGAAGTTTTCTCATGCTGCTTGCAGCAGTCAAAAACTGTACTAGTGCACATCCAAGCCATTTGCATTATTACATATGTACCGTCACACTGTCTGACCCATTAGAGTATTTTTTGTCCAATTGGAGTTGCTGCAAGTCTAAAAAACTGCCCTTGTGAAATACTAGATGCACACTCACAGTGGTTGGGTGCACATGTAATATATGCATCCACCACCAACACATTCTAGGTCCAGTAGGGTCTTGGAAATCAGGGGTCCATCTATGGTGTCAACATTCAAAGTTTATTCCTTCTTAATCCTGGCTAGGATTAGGGCTTAAGGACAGACCAAGAATATATAGTCAGGGATATAGGGCTTGTGATATAGAACTAAGGCTAGAGATATAGGGCTAAGGATATAGGGCTAGGGATATAGGGCTAGGGATATAGGGCTAGGGATACAGGGCTAGGGATATAGGGCTAGGGATATAGGGCTAGGGATATACGGCTATGGATATAGGGCTATGGCTAGGGATATAGGGCTAGGGACATATAGTCAGTGATAGAGGGCTAAGGATATAGGGCTAAGGATATAGGGCTAGGGATATAGGGCTATGGATATAGGGCTAAGGATATAGGGCTAGGAATGTAGGGCTAGGGATGTAGGGCTAGGGATATAGGGCTAGGGATATAGGGCTAGGGATATAGGGCTAGAATATAGGTCTAGGGATATAGGGATATGGATATAGGGACAGGGATATAGGGCTAGGGATATAGGGATATAGGGCTAGGGACGGGATATAGGAGGGCCAGGGACACAGGGCTAGGTACCTATGCCAGCTTTGCCAGGGCTAAGGACTAGGGCCAGTTAGGTGAGCAACAACCAAGCTTATTCTTGGCTATGCCAGGATTGTCCATAGCAGCACGGGCCACTGCACACTATTCATAGCCATTTTCCTCATCCTCATTATACCAACATCAAATCACTTACCACTTCCATCCAACATTTGCTGAGGCCATTGGCATCGCCCTTGATGGTTAGCACCCATTTACCACCTTCCTGGTTGGCAGGGTCCTCCCAGAGGGGTTGGATGCCTTTCTTGAAATAGTGGAGATTTGAATTCTGGTCCATATCTTTAGGACTGGGAATATTATTATAGACTTGCCAGAACAGTTCGATCTGCAATCACCACGACAACACAATGTCAGAATTATGGTGCTTAATTAGAATGCCACATATAGAAGAAGCTTTTGTGTACCTCGGCACAATTGTACCGGTTGGGATGTCAATTTTTTTTAATTTTAATGCATTGTTCCTTTGACCTAGGGTTAAGTGGTATTCATTTCTGTGAAGGCATCCAGTGCATAGCTTATGCTTGCCAAAGACGAGGGTAGGAAAGAGGAATCCAATTATAAAAAGTCCCCCTGAGCCTAATTACACACCACATCAGTCTCAAATGACACGCCCACATCAGTCTCCAGGAGCGTAGAGCCAATCCTTCGCAAATAGCAGGTATTTTTACTGCTGCTATGGACGCATGGTCAAATGGTTACCTGGCAACCGCACAACACCAACTCAACCACACAACTTAACAATGACATCAACACACCACGCCACTTAAATAACAACAACATAACAAACTTAATTAAACAGTAACAGGAGAATCCAGTGCAGATTCTACTCGATGGGAATATACGACTCTGGGCATTTGCATTCCACAACATCGCAAGATGGCTGTGACTTACAGACGATATTGACGAAACCTCGCTCAGTGAAGCTCGGTAGTTGGAACACGGGTTCCTCTGAGTCCCTGTGGTCTTGTCAAACCACATGACCCTACACAAACACAAAGACATCTCAAAGCTTTGAAACCAACAACTACGCCTGGTTGATGGATCAATTGTACAAGCACGGGCAGTGTTGTTGCAAAGCAGCTATCGTCACTACCCACTAGGGAACTCACCAGGTATCAGAGAGAGGGTGCTCAGTGTCTTCTGCACGGGGTCGACTCTCCTCTGAGAGAGAGCGATCAGCGTCTTCTGCATGGGGTCTACTCTCCTCCAACAGATTACTAAGATGAACTTCCACCTCTGAAAATACATCCGAGAGAAACAATGTACAGATATAAATATTACCGTATAAGGCAGTAATACCGAGGTGAAAATGGGTGCAAAATTCCACATGCAAGTTCTGTGTGCTAATTTTATTCCAGCATAAATTGCCTATCATCAATTGAGCTAATTTCTCATTTCTGCCGCACACGACCCATCCCCGTTTGTTCTCGGTGTTTCGGCTAAATCCTGACGTGTCAATCCTCCAGCTTTTCAAAAAGAAGATGAGTGTGGACTGAATGAAGATCTGCCTCAGCCAAAGATGTTTCAGAACTCAAGCTGCAAATTGTTTGGTGCAGGTTGTGCTAAGAAGGAAAGGGGAAAGAAGGAAAAAAAGGCCATTCCTGCCCTCAAAACACAGTAAGGAGTCAGGTACAAACAAGTGCGAGCACTGTTCGTAGATTTTTAAGGAAGTGAAAGTCTTGCTGGATAGAGGGCAACTTATTCCAGGGCAGTTACTTCAGCAACTGGATCAATACATTTCCCCATCTTAAAGAAGTCCAGCCTGGCTTCAAGCATGCTGGAATCTTGGAGTGAGTGTAGCTCATCTACCCGACTATATCTACCCGACTAATTTGTGTTGTACTAAAATCTTGGAACACGGCATGTGCATACTCCAAATATGGCACTTTGAAATTTACTGTTTTGCTAATTTTTATCCCAATAATTTTTATCAACTTTTCTGTCTTCACTAACATTTGTCACCATTATTATTCCCCTGTATATATATAATTTACACATATGTATACATGATGTCCACTGGTACTGTCAGTATATATATATCCATTGGTACTGTCAGTATATATGTCCATTGGTACTGTCTGTATATATGTCCATTGGTACTGTCAGTATATATGTCCATTGGTACTGTCAGTATATATGTCCATTGGTACTGTCAGTATATATGTCCATTGGTACTGTCAGTATATATGTCCATTGGTACTGTCAGTATATATGTCCATTGATACTGTCTGTATATATGTCCATTGGTACTGTCAGTATATATGTCCATTGGTACTGTCAGTATATTATGTCCATTGGTGCTGTCTGGGATTGTCTATGAATGTCTAAAGCTCTTGCCCACCTAAGCCCAGCTAGGGCTAGGAATATAGGATTACGTGGGCAACAACTTGAATACTTGACAAACTAACCTGCCTTACCGCCGACACGTGGGGCTGACGGTGCCGCTATATTATAGAGCAGAAGGGGAGGTGGAGGAGGGGGACAAGAGTAAGTGTGACAGGGCAAACGAGTTCTAATGTCAGGTCTGATGGGATGAATGTGAACGGGTGGAGGAGAGAAGATTAGCGGCCTCGGAATAGTGGGAGGGGAAGGCACCATCTGGAGAGGAGCTAGAGGCAAATGACCTGTCGGACTGACATTGAGGAGAGACGGAGGGGGGTCGAAGGAAAAGAAGATGTGATTGTCGGTTTTCTTCTCCTGTTGTTCTTGATGTTGCTTTACAAATATGTTGAGCTGATGGCTCTGATACTGGAGGTACTGGTCGGGAGAGAGATGGAGTTGGTGATGTGCTACGCTCTGAAACTCATTGCACATCGGGACAAAGCTACAACTCTCGTGCAGGGGCTGCCTTGCCAACAAAATGGATGCAGGCTCATTCTGCCTCGCCAATGAATGGGACACAGACTCATTGGAGCTGTTGACACTAAAGTTACAGCTACCATCCAATTCTTTGGTCGGAGCACCTGGCATGGTTGGCGTCACAGCAATGGGTGGAACAGAAGGGAGATCTCCCCTTTTGGGTTCATGGTCTTTTTTCCCACTCGCATACAGTGTAGCTTTTGAGGGTTTAGCACTGCTAGCCACCCCAAAATCTGGCCATTCGTCCTTGACCTCATCTTGATGGGCACCCTCTGACTTGGCTATGTGGTCACGATTTGCAATGTTCTCCAAGACAAGCTGCCGAGGGGCTGGCTGGCTGACGGGGATCTCCACGGGCAGATGGAAGGAGGATGTCGGTGAAGGAGAGAGTGTAGGGGGAGAGCTGCACACACTGGACGCAGGAGAAGCAGAAGACGACGCAGAGTCAACCCCCACTGTGAGTGGGATCGGCTTTGGGTTCATTTTCACCTGCGGTATGAACACCCGATGCGATTTAAACTTGCTCGCCACGTAAGAGTTCGCAACGTGTCTTTGGTCGCCAAACACGCCTTTATTTCTGTGCTTTCCTCCTTGAGCCCTCCTCTCCGTCATGGCCAAGTTTCGAGTTGACGCAGGACTATCGCAACCACGCCCTCCCTTTCTTGCCTTGGGGTGAGCTCCACTACCACTACTTCGGCTAGCTTTAGTTCCGCTATTGAGAAGGTTTGCAGCACGACTGTTTCCGTCACTGCCATTCCCAGCACAGCCATCAATAACAACGTTTTTTTTTAGCAAGTCAGGCGCATCGCTCAAGACATTGGGAACATTGTCGCTGGAGTCCTTTTTGCTGCAATTTTCGACTGCTTGCTTCACAGCGATCTCCTGCAGGGAGTTTGTGAGGCTATGAACAAACACGCTGTTCGCTAGATGGCCAGACTCGGAGCCGGTCTGGGGAGCGAGGGGGAGGAGGGGAGACTGAGAACGGGTTGACAATGGAGTGAAAAAGGCCGAGGAAGGAGTGCTGGAGTTGGACTTTTCATTCTCGGAAGGAAAATTACTGAAGAAACAGAAAGAAACAGAAAAATAAATAAACAAATAAATAAATAAATAAATAAATAAATAAATAAATAAGGTCAGAGTGTGATATTACTCACTATATCATACTATGCACATGTGCTCGCCATTACGGGAAAGGGGGAGGGGGCACAAAATTACTGGACACCCCTCACATGGGACAAAGCCTCAAAGCCTCATCCAAGACTGGACACCCATCACAGAAGGAACCCTCACAGCTGCTCCAGTGGTTGAGTACATGGACAAACACCACGCACCAAGTGTTTTCCCACATGCAAACATGCGTCTACATACGTACCTGGCCCAACAACATAATTTCCAGTCATGTGTACTTTTTATTGTTTTTTCTGTTGTTGTTGTTGTATCAGGAGTTACTGCTATTTGGAAAGACCTTCTTCGCTATCGCTGTAACAATATCAGCTTAGTGGCAGCTTTGGCAAGCACTTACGACTTGAGGCCACCATTACCCTTGTATCCTCTCACAAGCTTCCATGCATGTGTGTGCGTATATACCTCTGTTGTGAGGACACTTCTGTTGTGAGGATATCGCTGCTGTGAAGAGATCTCTATTGGGGGGACACCTCTATTATGAGGACACCTCTTCTATGAAGACAGCTCTACTGTTAGGACACCTCTTCTAGAAGACATCTCCATTGTGAGGACACCTCTGTTGTGAGGACACCTCTATTGTAAGGACAACTCTTTTGTGAAGACAGTTCTGTTGTGAGGACATCTCTGTTGTGAGGCTCTGTTGAGGAGGTGTGTCCAGTTACTGGCCCAACCTTCCCAGGTACTTTTAGCCCTGTAGTCCTAGTAAAGCCCTAGTCCTGGAATATACCTAACTTCCTAGCCGAAATATGCACCCCCATCCCTAGAATACTGAAAAATATTATAAAATACGCATTCCCCAGCCACCACCACTAGTGCTTAGGGCTAGTTCTAAGCTATAGTCAGCCACCAGCACTCATTTCCAAGGGAGGATCCCTGGTTGTCATAGGAAAGGTTGCGTGCAGCAGTACCGAGACAGGTACGGCCATTGCGAGCACACCTCTGTAGCTGTGCCATGCACGGCTGAGACATGCAAGTAGCAATGTCATACAGTATACGTACGTAGGATTTACCTCAGAGCATCTTCAAAAAGATCTTCGTCGCTATCGCTGAAACAAGTAGAGCAGCAAGACTGGACTCCCGACTTCTTGCCACAGAACTTGTCATTCTGTAACAAAACAAAAACAACAACAAATGGACTTTACTTAATACAGTAGATTGCTAATAAGCATAGGAGGGACCACCCAATCTAATGACCCGCTGGTGGTATAGATAATGTCTTTGAATACTATCCTGCAGTGTTCAATACCCCATCCAAGTTTCTGAAACTAGGACACCTAGAACCTAGATTAGATTTGCCATGGGAAGCAGTTTTATTTTGGGGAGAGGGGGGGATCAGGGTCTTTGAAATTATAAGGGTGAATGGGATGTAGAATCCTTTCTAATGGAGGAGGTAGTGAATGCACCCCCCCCATTCAAAAAAGTCATAAAAGTCATGAAGGATGGGTTACATCAACATTTCTTACAAGGACAAAACACTTGATGACGTTGTGATACCAAGTTTAGTAATGCCAGACACAGGCCTGACCATTCCAGAACCAAGGAAACCACACAGCAAACTGTATGACAATTCTGTGCAGTGCTGACCGGTTATGACAGGTTAAATAAGGACATGACAGCCCCCACACGTGCTTGGGTAACCACCCGTCAACAGGAAGAGATGTCAGATAAACATCACATGACCCTGCATTCCATAACAGCAACTGATTTCAGATGCCATTAGTATCCCATTAAAGGTCACATATGGCTACTAGCACAGGAAACAACCCTCCGCTTGGTAAGCTGAGAGCAGCTTGGGTAGAGCAAGTTCTGTCATGTGAGGTATCTGTTGTAGAACAGACATCAAACATATGTACGTCCATCCAAATAGTACTTCACTAGTAATTCGGAGACAGGAACATACGGCTTGCTAGCTATTGTGTGAGTGCTCTGAGCCATCCGGTCCTATGAGTTCATCATGCAGATGGCGTGCATCTCAAACTCACCCCGACCTGGTGGTCGCTCTCGCTGCTGCTCAGCTCGTTCCCGCGGCCAGAGTCCTCCATGGCAGAACTAATTAACACAGTGAACAGAAGAGGGAGGCAGTATGATTAGTATTCATAATAAATTACCATCAATGCAGAGAGATTAGTGGAGCATTACGAGACTACATAACTGCAAGTTACAAAGTATACCTCCCACAGAATCCCACCCCATCATTTAACCATAACCATGGCTTGTACCATCTGGAAGAGAAATGAATAACACAGATCAGCGTTTGGTGATTAGTACTCTAGCAACCAGAAAAACAACAAATCAGCATGTGCCAATGTAATATCCTACGCTATGGATTGCTGCACACTAGGATGGGAATCATTATCTGATTAGAAGGTTCCCTGGCAATGGATGTCCAGTCTTGCCTCGCCATTATGTAGGCCGTCCCAGTATTTGCTAGATGCTTGGGACTAACCTGGGATGTTCTTAGCCCTAGCCCTAGAATAACCTATCCTAGAATGCATCTATCACTAGCCCTAGAATATCCTTGCCCTGGCTCCAGAACCCATGCTGTACAGTCAGTCACCCTCACTAGGGGCATCCCGGGATAGTCTTAAGTATTTGGGGATACAAGAATTCTTGTATCCATGCTATGTAGTCAATCACTTTCACTAGGGACACTGGGGGGATAGTACTCCAGTAAGTCAGCATGCAAGAATTCTGGCATCCATGCTATCACTTTCACTAGGGACATCCCGGGATAGTACTACAGTCTGGGCATACATGTATCCATGCTGTATAGTCATTCGTCACCACTAGGGACATCCCGGGAGAATTCTGTATTCATGCTGTATAGTCAGTCGCCACCACTAGGGACATCCCGGGATAGTACAGTACCTGGGCATACAAGAATTCTGGTATCCATGCTGTATAGTCGGTCACCATCACTAGGGACCAGGAAACTTGGGATATCCACGGAAAGATTGTGGTGGGTGTTGGCCATATGCTCTCCCAGCCCACCCAAAATGCAGAAGTGCCATTTCCAGTGGGCAGCACACCGCTTACAAGAGTCTTCTCTTACGCCCTGTGCTCACCACATTCTCAAAGCCACCACAGAGGTGCTGACAAAGACACACCTGGCCCTCCCGGACTTCTTCTTTACGTACGTACCTTAGGCAATCCCCATTGGTGAGATTCTTGCCATACTCGCCTCCCTCACTCCATTTGCCACGCCGCTTAGAGCCAGTCAGTTTCTGAGGGACGAAGGGAAAAAGTGAAAAGATCACAATAGCTCCATTAGTGTGCATTCGAAGCTAGAGTAGTTTATATTTGTAACGAACTGGTACAAGCCAGTGACTCCCTCAGCCCTTGAACTGCGCTAGGTCAATCTTAAACGTCTAAACATACCACTTCTGCTTACCAACTACAAAGAAAACAAATAGAAATCAACACTGTGCCCAAATTCGGGGACTAAGTCAACAGCACATGGTCTGCAAAATGCACCGACATGCAGAGCAGAATCTCAGGACCATTCTATGCATGTTCTGAGTTTTCTGGTTTTGTCCTGCCCAATACAGCTAGAGCTAAGGCAAGGACAAGGGCCATGGGGATACACGGATTAGGTACATGTCGGCAGACTCCTTCGATCTTTTGCCACCCCACAGATATGCTGGGATTGCCCACAGCGGACTGGAGCTCTTGTCTAAAAATAGCATCCTAAACTCATGACTACAAAAATATTGATAGGTCTAAAAATAGCATCCTAAACTCATGACTACAAAAAATATTGCATGGTCTAAAAATAGCACCCCAAACTCACACCACAAACTCATGACCAAGTAAGGTGTACAGATGGAGGCAAAAGGTTGAGTACAGAGTCACTTAGTTTGTGACCGTATTTGGTGAAGGAGCTGCACTAGAGGAAAGTGTAGATAGGATGCACCGTCCCAGACAGTACAGAGCAAGTGATAAACTGCACACTATTAGCAAGGACTGTCAATTGTTAGCGCCAACTGTGCCGTTCTAAACCTGATGTTTTTTAGGGATTCAGCTGCAATGAGTTCGAGGCATTTCAGCCCCTATCAGCTCCTATCTCAAACCTCCGGAGTCCATCTTACTAGCAACCTTCAAGAGGACTACATGCTGGTATGGATGATGAGTGGATGTAAATATCCAAACCTTGCATCAAGTATGACACATCCTAGTGCTCCCTCAACTCAGCAAGCAAAGGCATTGTATCCCGAGACAATACAAGCCCACCCTGGAATTCTTGTGGGACTAACCCCTCCACCCCCTCTTGACCATAATCATGCTTGCATCTGGAATCAGCACTTGAGCTATCCAATAGTCAACCTTATTAGGGACTTCCTGGAGGTTCTAAGGAAAGTTGTGATAGCACTGGCTGAAATAGCCACGACTCCATCATTTCCACACACTCTACCAAAAATATCCTGTGAGAAATCTCGACACATACGTAAGTGTCAAACAAACACACACACACACAGTAGAATGCATACCAGTTTAGTGGGGTGAGGAGAGGTGTCTGACGTTGTGCTAGCATGAGGCGAAGTCTTGTCACTTCTTCGCTGCTTGACTCTCTTCCTGCATGCGTAAGACATAACAATAGCCGAGCATTCTCGACCATCAATAGAAGTGTGTGCATGTGTGGTGTTAGGATGTTCAGTTCGTGTCTGGAACTATTCCCTATTATCTTGTGGAAAGACCAGGAATGGTTGATGTTCGAATGTTCAGTTCGTGTCTGGAACTATTCCCTATTATCTTGTGGAAAGACCAGGAATGGTTGATGTTCCCCATGAAGAAATCTTGGAGGTTTTCAAGATCAAAACAGCCGTATTGAATTGCAATAATGTTCCTGGTCTAGCGGGAAAAGGGGGGAGGGGGGGGGATATCCTGGTGGCTAAGGTTACAGCTAGGTTAGGCCAAAGGCTAAGGCTAATGGTACAGCTAGGCTAGGGCTACAGCTAGTTAGGCTAAGGCTAGGCTAAGGTGCTAGGCAATCATATGACTGATGCATACTTATGCTCTGTAATCAGATACATCATATTGAGAACCTCTAATGTCATGTCAGATTACATGGGTGGTAAATATTTCTCAAACCTTAAAATATTTTTTTTATGCTTGCAGACTTGCTGAAGACTGGCTACATAGAAACACTCTTGTCACAACATCACCTCCAGGGTTTCAGTTCAACCTAACCTTGGTCAGTCCAACTTAACTACTCAGTTCCAGCCAAATCTGTTCGAGCTCACCTAGACTGCACTGCAATCATATGACTGATGCATACTTATGCTCTGTAATCAGATACATCATATTGAGAACGTCTAACATCATGTCAGATTACACGGGTGGTAAATATTTCTCAAGCCTTTAAAATATTTTTTTATGCTTGCAGAAAACTGGCTACATAAAAACACTTTTGTCACATCACCTCCAGGGTTTCAGTTCAACCTAACCTTGGTCAGTCCAACTTAACCACTCAGTTCCACCCAAATCTGTTCAAGTTCACCTAAACCCATTCAGTTCCACCTAAACCCACCAACATCTGCTACCTGTTCTGTTCAACTTTCCTCAGGAAATCTAATAACCCTAGCAAAGACTCATGCACTCCATGAAATTTAAAAAAATTTAAAAAAATTCTTCTTCTTCAAAACAGTTCACAACTTGTATCAAGCCACTCAAACCTCTGGGGAAAGACTGAGCAAGATTGAATAGACTACAAGTGTTCATAACTCAGTTCCATTTGCAGTCAACTGTGAATCAGGTGTTAAAAAGTGCATATTTTTCTCGTGTGCATCTTTGAAGCTAAGTACATGTATATCAGCGTTTACACTGGCCACTGCATGCAGCACCATACAAACATATAAAGTGCAAGCTAGTTATCAAGCAAGTATCTATACTAAGCACTACTTTTTGTTAAGCACATACTTTGGGTTCTATCTTCTATCTGTTCAAGCATTGATTGAAACTCAGTCTAAAAAGTCAGTGCTTCTTTCCAGGAAATGACTAATTTGTATACTCCCCAGGGAGTTCTGTGCGACAGTTCAACGAGTCACCATCCCTTTTAGCTAACCCAGTCTAACCCAGTACACACACTTGGTGATACATACATATATGAAATAAATTACATCTATGCATAGCCCTTTTTCTGCTAACTATGCTATAAGAGTCCTGCCTAACAACCAGCTTCTACAGTGCTACAACTAAAGCTAGCTAGAGCTAGGCCACGTTGCATAATGTAAATTGAGAACAGTTGTTTATAAGTGCATATTACTTAATGAACAACATGGTGGATTAATAGTCTACTTAGTAAACCATAGCCTCCTCCATCTTCTGCTCTGTTTTAGGTTATTGTTCAAAGTAGCACAAAGTCAACATCATAACAAGTATTATTCATGCTGCCCAGGTTTGAACAGGGCTGGCCTATAGTACTGACACCACACATTTAAATCATTAAAGTGAGTGCATATCATGAGAAAACATGCAAGTAACATACATATAGAGGTTGTTCAATATTCATGCCTGTCAGACCAATATCATGGTCCTTTCCCAAACAGCTCAACTGAGGTCATATCAATATCCATGCCCATTAGACCAATATCCTACCCTTTCCCAAACAGACATACTAATTAGTGAATCTTTTACCATAAAGAATTTATGCATGCCAGTTACTACCATGGTCAATAATTTTGTGTTTTTGTACCATGCTGAAGATTAATCATGCATTGTGATGCTGTGAAGTTTATGTGGCGGGACCAATTATGCCTGCAGTAGAAGCCAAATGCAAGTGCTACTAATTTTGCACCAAAAACAAACACATTTTTGTACAAGTCTGCATTAGAATAGCTGTTTCACCTTGTCAGTTTTGGTGGTACAGAATCAATGCTGCTCATGTCCTTCTTAGCTTTATCCACAGAGTTTATGGTGCCTGAACTGCACCCCTTTCTGGTGTCAGTTGTATTCACCACACTCCCAGAGGGTATTAGGTCCTGGCCAACACTTGGAGCTCCATTATTGCTCCTTTCCTTAGCCGCACTCTTGCCAACAGCAGTAGAATTATTGCACCTGTGTCCAGCTGTTGCTCTAGTCGTGTTACGCCTGTTGTTTCTAGAAGCTGCACACCTTCCCGTTTGTCTGCTACTGCTGCTGATGTTCACTGGTGATAGTGCCTGAGACATATGCCGCTTCATTGCAGGTGGTGCTGTAGGGTTAGAGAATTGGATAGTGAAGCATCTATTCTTTAAGGGCCGGAAAAAACGGACTGCTAGCTAGCTACAAACCTAGCAGACTACTCTGCAGCAACTAGGAACTAACTGAATTAACGGAAGCCTTGCGCACCCAGCTTCTAGCTCGTAGAGGCGCACCCAATACGTAGCCACAGTAAATGTTTTGTCCACAGCAACGTGAACAAAAGCGCCATTATCTCTTGTTTGTTTACTAAGTAACGTCCTGTACATGTGATTGGCCCGTGGAGTGGCACAATAACGCGCGTAATCCAGCATTGAACTGGGCGGGAAATTCTTGTTGTTGTTGTTGTTGTTTTGTTTTTGCATGCAGCTGCGTATGACCACATTTTGGACATTTAAAAAAAACGGTGGACACTAAAAGTTTATTTTGGCATCTTTTTAACGTCCCAAGCGGTGGTTTTGAAAAGTATTAAGCGCTAAAAACTCGTGCCATAAGACAGCAGCAACTTAAACCCCCTCCCCACTCCCCCACCCCGCCCCCACCCACTCTACTCGCAATCTGATAAGGGGTGGGGTATGGAGGGGCCCGCCCGGGATCAATTATCCCACGTTTGCTGATAGTGCTGAAAATGATTTGTTGGAGTACGTCTATGTTTATTTAACAAACATGACGCATCCTGATGAGTGTTCTGATAATTTGAACAGAGTTATTCGAGGCCTCAGAAGTTTGAAATGAAGAATGGATAGTTCTATTCTTAAAAGATGAAGGGCAAAGTTAGCAAGGTTAGGTTTGTAAAAAGTCTTACACTGTTATACAGCCTGTAAAAATGGCCCCATGTCGTAAGGTGACCATTGCAGGTGGATGCCTGAGGAGAAACAAGCTAACACTAGATAGCTAGCTGTGGTGAGTGCCTAGGGCCCGATTTGAAGACAGAACTCAATAACATACATTCAATTATAATTAGGCAGAATTGTAGGGGCAGGACAGTGGCTAGATTAATTTAGAAGAGTGAGTAAGGATGGAAAGGTTGCATTGCTTTTAGGGAAAGATGTGGAGGGAGTAAGTGATGCAGTGATGGATGAGGTGGGCGAGTGTGTTATGTATTGGGTAGGGAAGTGATGGCAGAGGAGAAAGGAACTGTTGTATGGTAAGCTGAGGAATGATCTTTGGTCCCCTCCCGTCCCCCCCTCCTTGAGCAGCGGGACACTCCTAACTTAATATTGTGGATAATTTTATTAATTAAGTACTGTTGATTTTTTTAATATATTTTGTTATTAGGTTAGTTACTAAATATGGCTCAGCAAATATCAAGATCATTTATAGCCCAGACTACCTTTGCCATGCAATGGTGCTCATACAAAATTGCACCAGCAAAATGGACTTATGTCACATGCATAGCTCATGTAATCATGTGACTAACACTTGTGCATCAAAGATACTACAGTGCATTTTTTCCTCACGTGTGCTAAATTCATCATTCTTTTAGTTCATCTTTCTTTTAGGCATAGGGTGTGCTGCTACTCTAGTGTAGTAAAACTTAATATTGGGCGAACAATTTTATTGCAAACTGATTAGTCAACATGTTCACTTTTGCTAACAAACTTAACCACATATTGAGGAAGTCGATTAGAATCTGTGGTTTGTTATTCTTGCACTTGCAAGGTTAGCTATGTCACTCCAAAATTGTTCTGGAAAATAAATTTATTTTAAGCCGCTGGAGCTGCAAAACGTTCTCCCATCAAAGCGGGTGCAGAGACCCACAGCTAGGTGCCTAGTAGGTGTTGGCCTGGCTTCCCATATAGTGGGTGTGGTCTAGGCACTTAGCTGCCCATGAAGATAGATTAGATTTTGCCAAAAATGTCTGAATTTTCCCTTGCATTTTTTTGCCATGTTGAATTGTGGCGGAGTCGAGGTTTTATAGTGAGGCAGGTTACAGAAAACATGGGGACACACTGGATAAAAGCACCATTTTTTGTGCTGCTGCTTTTACAAGCCCTATTTAAAAAGATTCTGCTAAGCAAGACCCAAAGTAAAGAAGGTGCTAAATCCTTTTAGCACAAATTTTTATTCAATTATCACAAAATAAATAAAAGTATTAAAAAAAAATTTAACTTGAGTTTAAGAGATACATTTACAGTTACACAGTTCAGTGCATGACCAGTTAGCTTTCTTGCAACTGCATCTGGCACTGCAACCTTTATCACTTTTGCAGCTGCACTTCACCAGTTCCTGACATGCTTTGCTGGCTATTGGCTGTGTCATCCAAACAGGCACCCATTTCTTGTTGCATTCATCCCAAATCCAGCCCCAGGATTCTGGTATAGGCCTTCTTTGTTGTGTTTTTTTCACTTGTAGCTAGCCTGATAAGCTGCTCGCCTTGCATGCTGCAACAGGGCACCAGCTGTTGGTGGGATGTTCTCCATGGTTTTGTTGTTTCGGCAAAATAGTTCCATTCTTGCTTCATCAAGAAGCTCAACATTGCTACTCTTGCTGTATAGAAGTACAGTGAGCAGAAGGCTGAAAATTGGAGATGAAATGTCCAGATGTGTGAATGGATTCAATGCGATTGTAACGAAGGCAGTGGAGACGTCTGGGAAGCAGTTCCATGCTTCCCAAGCCGATTTCCCTCTTCTGAAAAAAGCTGAAGTAGTATCGCAGCCAGTGAAACTGTGAAAACATGCCAAGGATCTTTCCTCTCCCAGATTGTGGCATATGGTGTTTATATGCCAATAAGAAAAACATTTTCCCGTACCAAAAGCTACCCAAATATCTGTAGTTGAATTCAATGCAATGAACTGAAAGAATTTTCCAACAAGAATAACAACAACATCTGTCTACAGTGTGCACCAGAAAAGTATTCTCTCCTTTATTCAGTGCATCAATATTCAGTGCATCAATAATGTGGACAATGAGCCAAGTGTCTGCTTCCTCGTGGTCACATGAAGACATTTCTAGAGTGATCCTGTATGTCAAAACTCTTTGGCCTTGGGTAACAAATACCTCCTTGCTGCCAGTGTAGTCAAATGCTGCAATCTTAGAAGATAGAAACTCAAAGAGTTCTTGCTTATTTTTTTCATCACGCAAGAAACCCATCCAATTTTTTGGTACTATATTTTTTCCAGCGACTTTCCTCCTAATGCCTTGACCTCAGCTTTTCTCTAGTTGATGCTTTGATACTGTCTGTGATGTATACATCCCACACCACATCAAGATGAACACATTTCTCTAACTGCTTCTGAGATGAGGCAAAAAGACAGAATCAGCATACTCATCAAATGTAGTGATGCTTGCAGTTGGAAGAAGATGAACAAGAGCAGCACCATCAATAGCTACGGCACCAAAGAAGTTGAGAGGCTCACACTGATCATCCATTGGTGATAATAAGTTCATAAGATCAGACTTCTTGGAGGATTGTAGCTTTCCATACTCAAGACAAAGAGGGTGGAAAAGTCTGATTTTCGTGTTTGAAAAAAAGTGGCATATCACAATCCCTGTTCTTTGCTACAATGTACAGTCGTGAAAACAGTGACACATCATTTTTTAGATTTTCAACAGCCTTTGATTGCTTTGTTTTAGATTTGCATTTTGGGCATTTAAAGAGTGAGAGACTATTCCTTTTAATTGGCTCATGAATTGAGTGAGTATGGTCAACAAGGACAGACTTGTAGTAGCTTTTGAACTGTTCTTTCCTCAGTTCCTCAATTGTACAGACAGTCTCAACCACAGATTCATCCAAGACGTTGCCTGTGTCCAACGTTAAGATCTTCAGATTGATCTAGAAAGGGATTGCCCATATCTTGAATAGCCTCCACCAAGGAAAGAACATGTAACTTGAAAATCTTCCGTGTTGAAAGACCTTCATCATGGTGAAAACATTCCCGTTCTTTTTCAATCACAAATTGCTCTTCAAATGCTTGAATAAGCCGTGCTTGCTCAGGCCCGGCCAGTAGCCACTTTCTGAAAGCTGACAGATTTTGTGTAAGCCCTACTGATCCACCAGACCCTTTGACTATCGCATTATTTTGTTCATGAGCCTGATCAATGGGCATTGCCGAAAAGCGGTTCTTAGTTTTGTGAACCACCCAATGACCATGCTCATGAAACTCATTGTGAATTGATGTGGGCAAGTTCTCCATATCACGAATGTGAACAGGCATCCATCGAGCATAATGATAATGATCTAGTACGAAAAACCAGGGGATAATTTCCTTAAGCAAGTCAAGGTAGAGAGAGAAACTTTTCTCTCGATGCGCCCTAACAAAAACATGGCCCTCGAGCTCAAGGTTGAGTATAGTATCCCAGTATACTGAAACACCCTTCCTCATACACTCTCTCCAAGCCTGTTTGGACAACAATCCACCAGTGCTTGCATACGCCTCTTCTTGGAGCTTGGCTAAAGCTACAGCACTCACTCGGTGAGCATACCAGGTCCTTATAAGATGGGAAGCTTTAAAAAAGCTATCAACAGTGCCAGATGAAGCTACACCAGCTTGAGTAAGTACAGCTGCCCATCCAGAGCCTTCAAGGTAATCCTCAAAAGTACTCCACATTACCACTTCCACTGCACTAACTTGGCTAAAGCAAAGAGTGGTGCATCAAAAACGGTAACTGGAATTTGATCATGGTTAAGGAATTGTATAGCCTTTAGTTGTACAAGTCATTCCATGTTTCACCATCGCTGAAGTAGCAGAGGCATCAGTTGAGTGAGGGTAGTGAAAGAGTTATCAACATCACAATGAGAAGCGTGAGAGGCAGCCCAGGCTATGCTGTCTCCCTTCTCAACTTCATTTTTTGCAATTAGCTTGATTGCCTGTTTAAGCCAACTGTGCTCAGTCAACATTGCCTCTTTCAAATGCCCACTTGCAGTAGCACTAGAGTCTGAGACTGAAACATCTGGGACTGTAACACTTTCCTTCTTGAGAACAACTGATGGCACTGTAACATAGTTCTCAGGTAACTGATTACAGGTTGCTGTTGTCAAAAACTCTACAGTAACCTGAGGACTGCCTGTGTTCAGCTTTCTAGGAAGCTGAAACAAACTTATTCCTGTACCAAAGGAGTCTTTGGCAGTTGTGCTGGAGGGGTTATGGTCTAAATTATCTTAAGGCACCAACAGTAAATAGACCATGGCTCAATTGGCTGGGGCATACCAGACCAATCTCATTTGTGTACTCACAAATGGAAGAAGCTATCTGCTTGTCAAGCTCCAGGATCCTATCATAACTGACAGAAAGACCCACTGTATAGGTCTTTTTAAAATCTAGTTTGTGTATGAACCTTAAGTCCAATATACTAAGGTAATGGTAGCTCCAACTTTTTGGAGTGACGAGAGATGGTCTTTGATGACTTCTTTTTACAGTTGAAAAGTATAGCCTGGGAAATAGTTAGAGAACTCTGTGATTCTACTGAATCGTGATCTTTAATGCTGGATCCATTTAGTAACATGCAAACTAAATACTTGAGGTTTGTTGGCACAGAATCTTGCTGGCAAGTTAGGCAAAAAAGAGCCAATAAATTGAAAGCCATTTGAATTTAGTATGTCTTCACGAACAATCGTAGCAGCCTTAGAAAGAACTAGTGCATCATCCTCATAGTTACAGTTGAATGCTTGCTTCAAAATCTGCTGCATTCCTTTCTCAAAAACAAGAATTATGTTTTTCCCGTCACTCTGAGCTTGAGCCTCAGGAAAATGTGAGATAATTTGCTCTTTGAAACAAACCTTGTTAACGTGTTTAGAAATATCAAAATCTTTTAAGCGACTTTCATAGAGAAATCGCAATTCAGAAAGTTTAAAATAATAATTACCCTCTTCTACTGAACTTTCTATGTATTATGTCAAAAGCTCAACAAAAGCTCTTGCTTCCATTTTTCTTTCTTCATGGGACTTACTAGAAGCATTCTGAATTTCTCGCAAGTATGATCTGTGGCAATTGCGGAGCTTGACTAAGCAGCTCAGGTGATACCTAGCTTCCAAAGCAATGAGATCTTCAATTTTAGCAAGCAAAGAAGCATCTTGAAGGTCTCTGGCCATTCTCCGCAAACTAGTGTCAGATTGCAGTGTACTAAGATGAAGTTTATCACTACCTTCTTCACAGAAAATGCAATTACTTTTATCTAGTAATTGGCGGCGTGGGCAAACTCGTCTGGCACTACTACCATCACTAGACTCTGCTTCCATCTCAGCTCTTTTCATTTTTCGTGCCCTGCCAAGGCCATTTATATGGCAAGACTTATGCCACTTGGCTTCATTTGAAACCATGTCATCAACAGTTACATGCTCCGTTAGATGAGTTAGAGGCATAAGTACATCTAGCTCCCTGAAAGTACATATCCGAGAAAGGAAAGATTGGTATGGACCTGATTTGTCTGCACTACCTAGTCCATGTAATGGACACTTCAGAGCTTCGGTAGAAGGCTGTACCACACATAATGCCCAGTCCATGCGGGCTTGGTGGTCGATTAGTGTGGTAACAGAAGACCTATGAATAGCTATACAAAAGGTTTTTAGGTCAAGGTTATGCAGCTAAATACAAAGATCAGCTAAATTCAACTTAACTTACTTTGTTATGATGGATTGAGCACAAAGAAGGCTAGAAAGACAGTTTAGTTGGCTCCAAATAGAGATCAAGATGCATGGTTTCTAAAAATAGCCAGCATATATTTTATAAGGAAGGTGTAAAATCCCACCTTTTAGCTGGGCCCTAGCAAAAAGTGACACCTAAGGGTCTCAAGATTCTCATGTAAAAGTTTAGTGCTTTTATCCAGTGTGTCCCCATCCTTTCAAAAATGTTCACTAAGCTGCCCCACTATTAGATGGTGAAGGTCCAATAGTGTAGTTAAACTACTGTAGCCATGACAACAGCACATAACTCACTTGAACAGGCCCTAGCAGACAAGAACAGATAATTGTACACAAAGAAAGTGTTCTTGCCTAAACATGCACACACCACAAACACACATCACAGGGTGCCTGGCCTGAACTAGCAGCAGCTGAATCTTTCAGGCTGCTGAGCAAGCATGACCACAAACCACAGCTACCCAACCAGAAACTGCAGTAATAGCAGCTGCACGCAAATACACAAAGCTAGCATGTCAAACTCCTCCCTCATTCACCTGCAGCAAAGTAATTTCTTGTGCATCGAGAGTATTTCCATTTACAGAGCCCACTTGATAGATGTATGTCTTCAAAACTAATGGCTGAAGGGACAAGTCCCACCTTCTTAGACATGAATCCAGCTTAGACATGAGTCCAGCTTAGACATGAGTCCAGCTTAGACACGAGCCCATCATAAAGATCTCTGTGCAATCAAGGTTCAGCTTAGCAGGTGAGTGAAAAGCTTATACGTACTCGCATGTCGATTGCCAAACACTGTTTTTTTCCTTTCATAGTGGCCACTGCTCCCTTGGAAGGAACTTGCTCTAGTATGCAAGGCTCAAGTCTGCCTCTACTCCCTGGTTGGAGGTGTCAACCTGCAAGATGAACTATAGACAATTATCTTCTTGCCCAGCAGCTGCTTCAGTGCCCCATATGCCTGAGCACACTGGTTATAAGCAACCTCCATGGTGATAACTTCCTGATGAGATCGGTGAGTGAGGCTGCAAGGGATGGTATGAAATGGTGATATTAGACATTAATCCCCGGGAAACTTCGTGATATTAGCCAGTAATCCCTGGGATACTTCACATATTCTTCTTCGTCTGGGGGCTCCTAATTAATGTCTAGATTGCCGCAACCGTAGATTTGGTCAGGTCGGACCATCCCTCCTCCCACTTGACGTCCGAGATGATGCAACGGGAAGCCCCCAACTGAGTTTACTGATCATCAAGGCTTCTGCGCACTCATCTGTTCCATGGAGCAGATGGCCCATGAACCTCAGGAAAGTTGCAGGTATCTCCTTGCAACCACAATGGCATGACTATGAATTGACGCAAACCAAATGGGGTGACAAGCGCTGTTTTCTTCCATGCCCCATTAGCTAAAGGTCCCTGCCTGTAACCCCTGAGTGAGGTCAAGATTTGAGATACACTTTACCTGTCCAAGTCAATCAATGGGATCAGCGATGCGATGCATGCGTGACATTTGGTAGCATCAGGTTTGGTCACTCGCCATTGAGGCATCTGTAGCGCCCATACAGTCTCGATGATCTATCCTTCTTCTTGGCAAGGACTGTAGGGGCACTCCAGAGCCGGTCTAAAAGTTTAGTGATGCCAGTTGCCAGCATACCGTTCAAGTCTTTTTGGACTGTGCAACAATATGCGTGTGTGGGATCCTATAAGGAGCTGAACATCGGGCTCGATTGAGTTAGTTCTCCAGATTCATCATGGAACACGTCTCCAAACTCTTCCAACAACTGAATGATCTCCATCCTCTGTTGCTCGCCGAGCTGGTGTCCAATATTTGATGCACTCTCCGCAGCAGCCTCCTTCCACTTCTCCATCCTGGACTTCCTCGGTGTACAAATCTGTTAAAGGTGAAACAAACCAACCAGTTCTAGAAAAGTCCTGCGTTTCTTCCTAATGACTCTCCATTTCCACCACATAATTGACTTGTCTTGTCCACTTCATGACATGATAGGGTTCCCTGCCACTGGGCAAGCAACTCGTGTGAGTTGAAGTGTGCACAGTACAAGAACCTGGTCATCTGCCTTGACCTGCTTCCTGATGTCCTTGTCAGGCCTTCTGGTCCTCTTGTGCAGTAGTCAGATTCTCTCTGGCTAGCTACGTCATGTACTCAGCCTGTCCCTCGTCATCAGTGCATGTGAGATGACACTCTCACTGCTCACCTTATCTGCTTCCCAAGTCTCCCACAGCACATCCGATCATCCATAGAGTAGATCGGGGGAGAGGAACATGGAGAAGTATGGAGAACCTCGCGTTATGGAAACAGCGCATCTATAGAGGAAGAACTTATCCCAGTCTTTTCCTTCCATCATGACGTACTTGCTGTATGTAGATTAGACTTCGGAGTCTGGTTGAAGCGTTCAACCAGCTCATTGGTCTGTGGATGATGAAGTATAGAATGCACTGGAGTATCCGGTGGATCTGTGTGATGTGAAATTCCTGCCCTGCTCTGTGAGGAACTCCCCTGGTACATCCACTGTGGAGAAGAAACCAGCTCTTCTGTTACACATCCTACATCAACACATCCAAGGGGAAAGTCCTCACAGTAATGGTTGATACCGCCAGGATGTATTTCCTCGGTGAGTGAGGCCTGGGAAGTGTTCCCACGATGTCCATTGCTATCCTCTGAAATGGTTTCTCTATTTCTAAAGGGGATAGGGCGTGCTTGACCAACTCCAGGAAGTGTGGTCTTCTGGCAAGCTCTGCAACTCCTGCAGTCATCTCCCACATCTCTGTACAGGGTGGATAAGCAGAACATCTGCAGGATCCTGCTCGCTGTCTTCCCTTTACGAGGTGACCTGCAAGGGAAATAAAATGTGAGAGTTGCACCATCCCATCGACAGTGTTTCGGAAGGATGAGCTATTCAGAGCTCTTTGTATCCCCTCAAGGACAATTTCAGTGCCGGTACATCAGACCATCCCTCCTGGAAAAACACCTACATGAGGTTGAAGGGTGATCATCAGCTGACCTCCAGTGGCTTCCATTACTCTGTGTGCTGGAACTCCCGCAGCTCAGTTGGTGACACACCTGGTTGTGACTGCTCGTCTCTGTCCCTCCTGCCAACGCTCTGCTCTTCCTGATATCTCCTATGCTCTGCTCACTTCTTCCCCCCCCCCCCCCCCCCCCCCATCAGACGGTTCTTCACCCTCCATGCTCGAAGCAAATCATCCGTGAAGTGAGATCTGAACATACCATTGGTTTCCACTGGATCTCCATGTTGGGGGACCTCATTCTCTAGACTGAGCTTGGTTGTATCTCTGACTTCTCTGGTCGTTTCTCCAACTATTGGCTGTTGGTTGTCCTGTGCTCTCGTAGTGATGACCATGGCATTCTCCTCAGACTTGTGAAGAGTGCATTCTGTGGACACTTTGAGGAGTAGTGGCCCGTCTGGTGACAGTTAAATGCATATTACAGGTCACTCTTCTTCTTGTCCTTCTAGTTCTGAGATGAGTTTCCCAATTCCTTTGTCTTCACTCTACTCAGCAGTCCTTCATGTCCGAGCTTGTTGCAATAATGGCAGCGTCTCCTTGGACTTGGCAGTGGAAGTTTCGCTTGTCTTCCCCTCCTGCCCCATCTTGCTTCCTCATGGAGTTAACCTGGTCATGGCCTATGTTCCAACTCCCCTTAACATTGATACAACTGTTGCTGGATAAAAGCTGCTCCTTGCCAATCAAATCCATTAACTCATCGGTCGTCTAGTAGTCACCATCCACTTGGTGGCTAGATGAACCAATCTAGCTGCCAGCTCTCGATATCTCTCACCTCCTTTGTAAGGTCGAATGATTGTTCTGGCAACGGCTCTCTTCATTCATATTGTAATGACAGGATCGTCTTCTTCAACTGGCTGAGCCTATCCATAATTCCAGTGTACATGTGCTGGGCCTCCCCCACTAACCGTGGAGCCAATTTGTGCGCCCACCTCTTCACTGATATCTCGAAGGCTACCATGAGCCGCTCAAATGTTGTGAGTTATGCCTTGCTGGCCTCCTCCTCCAATATTTGTGACCTCCATGTCTTGGTGCCTCTCTGCTCTCCTAGCTGATACTTCACTTTGTCTTTGGATCCTTCCACCAAGAGGACGTCCATTTGTTGCTGCCTTTCAGCTTGCTCCTGAATTGCTTCTGCATCTCATGTTCATGTTCAGCTGCTTCATCAGCTCTCGTAGTGTATCTTGGAGAGTAGAAATCCTCCTGATTCTACAAGTGCTGGCTTGTGTCACCTTCTAGGACTACTTCATTGATCCCTGGCCTGCCTTACATTGTCTTCTGTCTTCCACCAGTTTTCTTGGATGCTTGAACTTGCTTTAAAGAAGACTCCTTACCTAGTTGTTGATCTGCTATCCTCAAGCTATCAACGACTGGACCGGTGAGTTTCACTCTGTTTGTAGACCAAATGATCTCACTGCTGCCACCAAATGTGACCGAATCATAGCCATGGTTTCAGATGAAGTGTATGCCGAAGGTCCAATGGCTTGTTACAGCAGATGGCAGTGCACAGTAACTCTTAGAGCCGACACAGAACAGATATAAATACAGTCTTTTTCTTCACACAGAAAATGTTCTTGCAGACACAAGCACACATCAAAGAGAGTGCTGGCCTGAACTTGACAGCTGCAGGTGTGAGCAGCTCGCAGAGTAGTCTGACCACAAACCGCAGCAACCATAAGCTACTCCAACTGCAAGATGCACCGTATTTCCTCGAAAGGTTTCTGCAGGTTCAAATAATCTCGGGCGTCCCAACAGAGCAAAGTTTAAACCAGAGCGAACACAATTCGAGGGTGTACATAATCCCGAGCCCAGGCTAGGGCTAGCGAGGTCAGCCTCGACTAGGCATGCACAAGCTCATTTATCCTTGCACAACATCTCAGTAATTGTTGAGCTTGAGCCAGCAAATGCTAGCACAAAGAAACGGAATATAGCGAACGAGTGTGGGAGCCAGTGCCTGAACAAAGCTGTTTGCTAATCCTCGGTCATCGACGAGTATTTTATTAGTTTCCAGTTCATCATTGTCATTGAGGTCTGAGAAAGGGTTGCTGGAATCCTGTCTGGTCTTGACTTTCCAGCTTGGAAGTGAGCTCGGCAATTTGCGATGGCTTCAGCTATTGCCTCTCCCGGCTTTATGCTGTGAATATTCTCCAACTTCGCTTGCCAACCTCCTGATGTTCTCGACTTTCAGCGTAGCTATGCGTGTGTGAGATGAGCACACATTGTGAATGGAGTGAATGATATTAGAGGAAGAAGACAATTCACAGAATGTTGTGTCTAATATTATACACAAACACAATATGAAATACATAAAGTTAGCAAGTCCAATCATTTAATGAAGTTATGCTCAACACAAACACACACCACACATGCACAACACACACACCACACATGCACAACACACATGCTCAACACACATGCACAATACACATGCACACACACACATGCACAATACACACGCTCAACACACATGCACAACACACATGCACACACACAACACACATGCACAACACACACACACAACACACATGCACAACACACACCACACATGCACAACACACACACACATGCACAACACACACACAACACACATGCACAACACACACCACACATGCACAACACACACCACACATGCACAACACACACACACACATGCACAACACACATGCACAACACACACACACACCACACATGCACAACACACACACAACACACATGCACAACACACACACACACAACACATGCACAACACATACTCAACACATGCACACAACACACATACAATGCAGGCACAGACACACACACACACAACACACATGCACAACACACACACACACATGCACAACACACATGCACAACACACACACACACCACACATGCACAACACACACACAACACACATGCACAACACACACACACACAACACATGCACAACACATACTCAACACATGCACACAACACACATACAATGCAGGCACAGACACACACACACACAACACACATGCACAACACACACACACAACACACATACAACACACACACACAACACACATACAATGCACACACAGGCACAGACACACACACGCACACATACTAATACTCTATATGTAGAGAACTGCTGAGCTCGGGTTCATAAGAAGTGTAGATAAGAAGAAGCTTCTGCATGCCTGCCATCGAGATACAACCTCAAATCACACAAGCTGTATTTAGAATGCCCATTTATATGGAACCGCTTGGTGAAAGATACTTGATAAAGCATATTACTAGAACTTATCGAGTCAGTTTAAATTTAATGAGGCATGTCCGTACACGGACCTCGCATGGTGATATATGCCCCAAAAAATGGAGCACTCTATCCTGGCCACTAGACCGCAGTTGCATCCCATTGTTTGAAGTCTCCTTGGCACCATGTTGGGTGGATCGTGTGGACATCCATCGTTGCTCATCCACTGACAACAAACATTACTTACCCTCGGTAGCAATTTCACAATGCAGTGGTGGGCACAACTATCAAAGCCAACATCTGCAACAACAACAGGTACTTGCAAACTTGCTGGACCTGCACTCAGTCACATTGTGAAGTTGCTACCGATTTTACAGAGGATCTCTCACCTTGTGTGCACTTCCTTTTGGGTCCAAAGACTGTCGTGTTCAATTCCGTTTCTCCATTATAGCTATTTGCATGTGGTTCATTTGTGTGTGGAATTAATGTAGAGTGCCTGTCTGGTTACACACGCACAATAGTCCCCTCTACTTTTACTGTTCCCCCCTCGCGGTTAGTGACACTCTACATCCACACACCGCGTCTCTTCCTGCCACTTTTCACATCCAGAAGGTTAAGATATCTAGATCTCCTTTGTGTGTACTCTTATTGGGATATTGGCAACACTTTAATGACATCGCCTATACCGTACACATAACTCCTTGTGGTGGATGGCGTGCGCATACAGCACTTGGTGTAGTACAGTTAATGCTTTTAAAGCATCTATCTGCTGAAGGAAAGAAAAGAAAAGAAATGGACTGTCAGCACATGGCACATAAGCAGCATGATCGTCTTAATAAGAGTGGATATTTAGAAAGATATTTAGAAAGTTGAAGTGATTTTTCTAAGTGAATGCAGACAGACATTGGTAAGGAATGCTAGGCATTGAGTGGCGAGGAAAGGTGCAATGGAGAGGGTTAATATTTTTTTATTTTTTTTAATGGTTAAAATACTGCGTTGCTCTAGCCCTTGTCATCCCCTGACAAAGCAGCAGGACTAACACTTGTAAATTTCTGATGTCATAAGATCGTATTGCTTGGATTGTGTAGCTAAGAATTATATATTCCTCACCGATTCCAAACTGGTGCAAGGTTGGGTTCCAAACTGGTGCAAGGTTGGGACGAGAACCATCCCGGGACGACCATTTCCAGTCATTTACTGTGATGATCATTTCCAGTTTATCAAACCTGAGAGAGAATGAAAATCCAGCATCCTTTTCCCGCCATCCATTAGCCATGCATCCCATTTTCATTTTCCTGAGTAACCAGTTTTCTTCCCTCTATATAGCTTCTAATCTGCTGTCTTTTTCTCGATCCTTCTCCTCGTTCGCTAATGATGACCATTCCTGATCGACTTAATCCCACATTTATGCCGATCATTCTAGGCTTACATGCACCTGCTTTATTTTAGGTGGAGTTAATTTCTAGTGACTGTCATTGGGTATGTGGATGTTGAAGAGTTTTGAGTATCCACCTCGACCTAACTACATGTCTCCCACACTTGAGTTTCCATTTGTAGGTTGAGCTTCTTCATATCAAAGGCAATCTTCAAAGTTTAATGTTAGACGATTGCGACGGTCCTTCCCGTAGTAGTATATAGTGTAGAAGCTTTACCTGAGCTAAGCGAAGGCAAGAAAAAGACAACCATTATAACAGGAATAATTTATTATGTGTAGCTAGCTAGCTAGGTAGAGCTAAGGCATGGTAGTAAGGGATTCGTCTCAGAGACTTAGATAGAAGTTTTGTCTATTAGTTTTTTCTGCCCCTCATGCCCATGCCTCCCTCCCTCTCTTGTGTCCTTCATGCAAGAGCCTCCCTTCTCTCCTCTCAAGTGTTCTCTCCTCTCAAGTGTTATGATTAGGACTAGAGAGAGAAGATACAAATATTTGGTAATACAAGGTAATACATTTGTTTTATTTTTCACACACACACACACACACACATATACAGTGCAGGATGCAGTCATCATCGTCTCTATATAGTATGATAAAGCCAAACTAAAACATTCATGCCGGCAAACTATAGGGTCAGCACAGCATATAGCGAGGCCTGCTTGTTACTGAGAAAACAACGGCAGTCGTATTAGTTCAGAGGAAATAAAACTGGCTCTGTGGAACGTGATGCGCTATGCAGAAATACAGAACCACGCTTATAAATAAGTTTGCATGGCTCAATATTAAGTGGGTTTACTCTGGAAGCCACAGGTATGAATATGCACTTGAACTGATATAATTATGTTGTCTGAAATCTGAAAAGAAATATTTATAGCGAGATATTTGAAATGAATACACAAGGAATCCTTCCCAAAATTATCAAGCAGGCCTCTGTGCTGACACAGTAGTTTGCCTGAGTGCTCAGTTTGGCTCTGACACAGTAGTTTGCCATGAGTGCTCAGTTTGGCTTTATCATTCTGGAGACGATGATGACTGCATCTTACACTGGCAGAGAAGGAGAAGTGTGTGTGTGTGAGTGAGTGAGTTAACTTGTATTCCCAATCTTTGTATATTTAATAGACCTAATGTATATAACACTTGAAAGGAGGGAAGGAGGGAGGCACGCGCATGAGGGGCACAAGAGAGGAAGGGAGGCACCGAGGCATGGGCAGGAGGGACACAAGAGAGGGAGGAGGCACTTGCATGAGGGGCACAAGGGAGGGAGGGACGTGCATGAGGGACACACGAGAGGAGGGAGGCACGTGCATGAGGGACACAAGGGAGGGAGGAGGCGCTTGCATGAGGGCTTGAACACAAGAGAGTTGAAGCTATATAATAACTTGCAATGAATGCGATAGTGCAATGGGGACTCTATAGCTTTTAATACCGACCCCCCATACCTTTCCAGACTCATCGACTATCAACTCCACCAAACCCACAGACCATGTAGATTTGGAATTGGAACTAGCTTCAACTCATATCAGCAGAATAAACTAGCTGGCTACGCATTAAATATTCCTGTTCAAAATTAATCATAATACTCTCAATGAACTCTCAGTTGACATAATTAATAGCATTACAGTAACCTTCATCATTAGTCCTGATGGAGGCTAGAGCATCTAGTCCAAATGTCGAGAGAATAAAATTTCCAGTTGATTATTGAGAAGGTTATTGAAATCGTAATAATTATTGTTGCCCATTTCTTTCCTTCATTACTAGCGCTTGGTGTCATCCACACGGTAGAGAAGCTTCCTTGTGCTCAGGTAAAGGTACTATCCTCCATCCATTCATGTCTTTAGAATGGATGGTGAAGTTTGATTCTGACTTATCCACTCTCTTCACAACACTGTCTAGTTCGCTAAACTGGAAATGATCGGCACTGTAAAGGTCTTCGTAAACCTGGGAATGATCGTCAGTTAATAAACTTGGAAATGATCGTCATTGGACCTGTGCCTGCGAAACTGGAAATGATCGTCCGTATAAAAGTGTCCTGTCAAACCTGGAAATGAGGAAATGATCGTTACTGTCAATCTAGCAGGAACCTGAAGGAATATAATTCGTAGCTATTACTCCATATCACAATCCCTTAACATCAAATATTATAGATCAGTGTTAGGCCTGCAGCTATGCTTGGGGCAGAACAATGGCTAGAGCAATGTGGTCTAACAGTAAGATCTCGAGGTAATTTTTTTAACCCTCTCCATTCCAGCTTTACTCTCTACTTAATTCAATATTGGCGAGTGAAGCAAGCCTTCATGGGAGTTGAAAAGAAAACTTGGTATATATGACCCAAGTATTAACAGATCCGCTGTCGTGCCATATTAGTCCCGCTGCCATATTTGTCCCTTTTGCTACACCGCGCAAGCGCAGCCTCACAAAATTAATATACCACACATCAATAAAGTCAGCTGCCAAATTTGTCCCTCGTGTGGAGCTGAATTGTGAAGGTGAGGACAGAGAAGGACCCTGCAGTATATCTGCGGAAGATCGAATATTTCCTTAAGAATGGAAAATACAGTTGTGACACGAGTGCGAAGGAGCAGAGTGGAATAAGAAAAAGAATTGACTGGTCACCTTATCAATCCTAATCCCTATTATATATTCATATATTTTATCAGACTATTTTACTTATTCATCTCTTATGTGTGCATCCTAACTATATAGGGTGGCTTTAATAACACTAGCATTTGGCTGCATTTGCGCTTGTATTTGCATCAATTTATAAAAAATATAAAAAATAATATATAAATTAAAAAAAATTAAAATACTAATATGGCAAGTGAGCATGAGGCTAATATGGCGGGACAAATGTGGCAGGTGACAGGGGCAGATATAGAGTATCAGTAAGCGGGGGGGGGGGGGGGGGGGGGGGGGGGGGGGGGGGGGGGTTTGGTATCAGTAAGGGGGTTTGGTATCAGTACTAAGGTGAGTAAAGTTGCAGTTTTATAAATTTATATGGGGGGTGGGGGGCTAAGCCCCCAAAACCCTCAAAACGCCCACCTGGATCTGCCCCTGGGTGAGACTAATATGGCAGCTCAGGTGAGAAATAGGCACAGGCGGGACTAATGTGGCAGGCGGGACTAATATGGCACTATAATATTTGTCCCGTTATCGCGAACATTTTCTGAGCGGGACAAATATGGCACGACACTGCCATTACATTCACCCGTAAAAAATATATGAACGGGAGACCTTAAATAATGCGTGCTTAATTTAAATTGGGTGTGGTCATCACAGTGAAGAGAAAGAGAAAACAACCCAGGAGGAAAGAAAAATGGCTGCACAGGGAATGCAGAAAAGATAACTAGGTTTATAAAGAAGCTGGACACGCAAGTGGGTTTACTCTGGAGGCCACAGGGAGTATGAACTTAGGGCTAGGTGTATTGATGATCTGAAATCTGAACAGAAGTACTTCTGTCTCAAGGAACTCTCAGTTGACAATGAAATTGCAATGACCTGAATAATCAACTTAATAATCAACTTGAATTTTATGTCGAGTGAATAAAATTCAAGTTGATTATTGAGAAGGTCATGAAGCCACGTAAATTCTCAACAAACTAGGATTTTGCTGCACATGACTAGATTTGGCTAGACGTTATGGAATATTCTTGATGGCTGTTAGCTACTATTTCAACAGTGACATCATTTTTTGTTGATAAATGTAGCTGTTAGCTACTATTTCAACAGTGACATCATTTGTTGTTGATAAATTGCTAGTAGTTGTTTATTGTTGTTCAGTTTCCTACAATTAAAAAAAAAAGCTTTGTTGCTTTTTGGACCAACAGGCTGAATGCTATAGAGCTAAGGTTCCCTTCATGCACTCGAGCAGCCTTGTTCATTTTAGCTAACAGAATGCCGAGCATCGCTACCTGCCTTGGCACTAGTTCGCTTTGTGGTCTGTCAGGCCATCACTGGCTAAGAATTCCAAACTAGAAGAAGGATGAAACCAAAATCAATGATTTCACATCTCCTGGTCTTCAACGGCCTCCAAGTGCTAAGTGACCCTCTGAGAGGTCAAATACGCAATTCAAGGAGGCTTATTCTCAAAGGTTAGTTGTCGATCAGGTTTTCACGATCACCAAAACCTGTCAACAATCAGTGAATTTCACAAATTCCCAGACATCCACTGTCGGGGACCACAACCCTAGTGGTCCACTTGCTAGAGAACAGCATGACCTATTGAACCAGCCTTTAACTGTAAAGGCTGGTTCACAACACGACGCTGGCCGAGTGTTGCATGTTGTCAATTGACCTTTGGTCCAACCACCGCTCAACTAAGATGGACACGCGATGTTCTAATTGGTCCGACGCTGCATTTCAGATGCTGGATTAGAAAAAAAAGGTCTAATCAAGAGTCTAAATGCAGCGTCGGACCGATCAGTGTCCGTCTTTGTTGAGCGCAATTCGAGGGTCAAAGTTCCAGCATCGTGTTGTAAGCCAGCCATTAGAATGTACTAGACTGATTGCTAGACTACTTAGATATGCATATTACCATATAAGGCCCGACTGGACTCTGGCTGGTAACCTATTTAAGGGAGCCAGCTCAGAGGCCCAGGGAGAGTCGGCTCAGACTGGGGGATTTAAAAGACTTCTTTTATATTCTAATATCTGGTCAAGTATGCTACTGGTTAGGATCCCTAACACTGGTGGCAGCTTCAAGGTTAGGATCCCTAACACTGGTGGCAGCTTCAAGGTTAGGATCCCTAACACTGGTGGCAGCTTCAAGGTTAAGATCCCTAACACTGGTGGCAGCTTCAAGGTTAGGATCCCTAACACTGGTGGCAGCTTCAAGGTTAGGATCCCTAACACTGGTGGCAGCTTCAAGGTTAGGATCCCTAGCACTGGTGGCAGCTTCAAGGTTAGGACCCCTAACACTGGCGGCAGCTTCAAGGTTAGGATCCCTAACACTGGTGGCAGCTTCAAGGTTAGGATCCCTAACACTGGTGGCAGCTTCAAGGTTAGGATCCCTAATACTGGTGGCAGCTTCAAGGTTAGGATCCCTAACACTGGTGGCAGCTTCAAGGTTAGGATCCCTAACACTGGTGGCAGCTTCAAGGTTAGGATCACTAATGCTGGTGGCAGCTTCAAGGTTAGGATCCCTAACACTGGTGGCAGCTTCAAGGTTAGGATCCGTAACACTGGTGGCAGCTTCAAGGTTAGGATCCGTAACACTGGTGGCAGCTTCAAGGTTAGGATCCCTAACACTGGTGGCAGCTTCAAGGTTACGATCCCTAACACTGGTGGTAGCTTCAAGGTTAGGATCACTAACACTGGTGGCAGCTTCAAGGTTAGGATCCCTAACACTGGTGGCAGCTTCACGGTTAGGATCCCTAACACTGGTGGCAGCTTCAAGGTTAGGATCCCTAACACTGGTGGCAGCTTCAAGGTTAGGATCCCTAACACTGGTGGCAGCTTCAAGGTTAGGATCCCTAACACTGGTGGCAGCTTCAAGGTTAGGATCCCTAACACTGGTGGCAGCTTCAAGGTTAGGATCCCTAACACTGGTGGCAGCTTCAAGGTTAGGATCCCTAACACTGGTGGCAGCTTCGAGGTTAGGATCCCTAACACTGGTGGCAGCTTCGAGGTTAGGATCCCTAACACTGGTGGCAGCTTCGAGGTTAGGATCCCTAACACTGGTGGCAGCTTCGAGGTTAGGATCCCTAACACTGGTGGCAGCTTCAAGGGTAGGATCCCTAACACTGGTGGCAGCTTCAAGGTTAGGATCCCTAACACTGGTGGCAGCTTCAAGGTTAGGATCCCTAACACTGGTGGCAGCTTCAAGGTTAGGATCCCTAACACTGGTGGCAGCTTCAAGGTTAGGATCCCTAACACTGGTGGCAGCTTCGAGGTTAGGATCCCTAACACTGGTGGCAGCTTCGAGGTTAGGATCCCTAACACTGGTGGCAGCTTCAAGGTTAGGATCCTTAACACTGGTGGCAGCTTCAAGGTTAGGATCACTAACGCTGGTGGCAGCTTCAAGGGTAGGATCCCTAACACTGGTGGCAGCTTCAAGGTTAGGATCCCTAACACTGGTGGCAGCTTCAAGGTTAGGATCCCTAACACTGGTGGCAGCTTCGAGGTTAGGATCCCTAACACTGGTGGCAGCTTCAAGGTTAGGATCCCTAACAATGGTGGCAGCTTCGAGGTTAGGATCCCTAACACTGGTGGCAGCTTCAAGGTTAGGATCCCTAACACTGGTGGTAGCTTCAAGGTTAGGATCCCTAACACTGGTGGTAACTTCAAGGGTAGGATCCCTAACACTGGTGGTAGCTTCGAGGTTAGGATCCCTAACAGTGGTGGCAGCTTCAAGGTTAGGATCCCTAACACTGGTGGCAGCTTCAAGGTTAGGATCCCTAACACTGGTGGCAGCTTCAAGGTTAGGGTCCCTAACACTGGTGGCAGCTTCAATGTTAGGATCACTAACGCTGGTGGCAGCTTCAAGGGTAGGATCCCTAACACTGGTGGCAGCTTCAAGGTTAGGATCCCTAACAGTGGTGGCAGCTTCAAGGTTAGGATCCCTAACACTGGTGGCAGCTTCGAGGTTAGGATCCCTAACACTGGTGGCAGCTTCAAGGTTAGGATCCCTAACAATGGTGGTAGCTTCGAGGTTAGGATCCCTAACACTGGTGGCAGCTTCAAGGTTAGGATCCCTAACACTGGTGGCAGCTTCAAGGTTAGGATCCCTAACACTGGTAGTAGCTTCAAGGTTAGGATCCCTAACACTGGTGGTAGCTTCAAGGGTAGGATCCCTAACACTGGTGGTAGCTTCGAGGTTAGGATCCCTAACACTGGTGGCAGCTTCGAGGTTAGGATCCCTAACACTGGTGGCAGCTTCAAGGTTAGGATCCCTAACACTGGTGGCAGCTTCAAGGTTAGGATCCCTAACACTGGTGGCAGCTTCAAGGTTAGGATCCCTAACACTGGTGGCAGCTTCAAGGTTAGGATCCCTAACACTGGTGGCAGCTTCAAGGTTAGGATCCCTAACACTGGTGGCAGCTTCAAGGTTAGGATCCCTAACACTGGTGGCAGCTTCAAGGTTAGGATCCACTCCTACCCAGTGCCCCTACCTACCAGAAGATGCTCCTCCTCAGGAACATGTCTGGCTCTCAGAATATCTGGTGAACTCAAGTGAATTTTTGTTTGGTGTGGTGTGTGTGCTGTGGCTCTGTCCCCTCGACTACTACCTAGGACATAGCAGAAGACAGGAAAAGTCTGCCAACAAGCTCACTCCTTCAGACTCAGAAACGGGAAGAGAAACAGTCACAGAAGAGGAGCGTTCTGGGAAGGAGTCCACATCCTCCACAGCTTCTAATGTTCGAAGCGAGCGCCGCTCTGATGACATGTCTAACATGATAGCCATGTTCACGAAGATGCAGAAGGATGACAGAGAAGATAGGAGTCGGGCTGCGATAATGCCAGACGACTAGAGGACGAACACAGAATAGAAGACAGACGGGCTGACCAGGAACGGTGGGTCGCCCTCCTGACTGCCAATCAAGAAGCAGCTGGCAATGCCGCAGACGCTGAGAGACAACAACTCTGGGACGAGGAGCGCAGAAAAAAGGAACAGAAGACCATCCACCTAGACAGAGTTGCTGAGAGGCAGGGACGCCTGGAGAGCGTTGGAGAGGGAGAAAAAGAGATCAGCGCGTAATGCCCCAATACTGGCGCCTCTCGAGGACATTGAAAATCTGGAGATGTTCTTGAGTACGTTTCAAAGTCATGCCCTATTCGAGGTCCTGTTGGACTGCCAATCTTCGGTCCCTGCTGGACCCCACATCACTCCGAATCCAGGAGCAGATGCCCGCCGACTCCAAGTGCGACTACCAGGCGTTGAAGAAAGCCCTGATAGATCTGCATGGGATGACACCAAACCACTACAGAGTAAACTGGAGGGACTTGCGACAAGTCCCCATGGAAAGTGTGCAAAAATATAAACTGAGGGTCTCTTCCACCTTCGCCCTGTCGGCCAAGGAGGCCACCTCGCGGACGGAGTTGGCAAAACTCATGACCAAGGAAAAGCTCTTGTCCACCCTACAAGATACCAAGGTTCGGACGTGGGTCAGGACCCAAAACTCTACCAATACCAAGGAAGCTGCATGAATAGCAGATGACTTCATCCACAGTCAGCTGGAGCTGGAGGAGCCCAAGCGCTGGAGCCACCCAGACGTCCAGACCTAGTGACCGGAGCAGCCCAGACATCCATTGGTTCACCAGACCTAGTGACTGGAGCAGACAGAAGCACAGAGGAGAGCTATGGAGAGTCTCCAAGACCAGACACCACAGGGGTGAAAAGGGGCCAAGACTACCGAACTTTGACCCTGTCAAGGGGCCACGGTGCTTCCACTGTCAGGATTATGGGCATGTGGCAGCGAATGTCCCAATAAGACCTGCCTAGTTAGCTTAACTAGTGGTAATCCTCCCTTTCTTATCCTCCCAGGTACTGTGGACGGAGCTCAGTACAGAGCCTACTTGTGGACACAGCATGTAATACTTCTCAGGTTTATCCAAGGTGGCTCTCAGACGACTACCAGGACGAGGAACCCGTGTTCATTACTGGACCCAACCATGTGACGAGCAGTTACCCAACCACAACAGTCGGACTGGGAGTCGAGGGGAAGACACTGTTGCTGAGGATGGCTGTCAATCACATCTGCTTTGACGGCATCCTCGGGACAGATGTAACTTATTTGCCTTGGTCCCTCGTACAGGTCCGTGGATCCAGAAGGCAACAGTCCCCAAGTGCCCTAGCAGGTGGTGTCACAAGCCCATTAATTATGCAGGGAAGTCCCTCTCCAAGGACTCCGATGAGGACCACTACCTCCTCCAGAGATGAGAGGACATCCACAGAGAGGCAGTCCACTCTCCACCATCCTCAGACTCAGAGTCGCAACCCCCATCCTCCTCCGACAACCTACCCACTCTGGCCTGGGCATACATCGGAGGGTGATATCAGCAGCCCACATACACCCTCAACCACACGACGTCGAGCTCTGAGCGATGACCTTTTCCAGCAAGTGTCTGCCAAGAACAAACTGACGCGGAACCAGAAGAGGCTGAACCGTCAATGACTGTCACCTGCAGTGACGTTGGATGATGGACCAGCTCAGCTACAGGAATCTCAGAGCACTGACCCTTCACTGGAGATGGTTCAAAGGAAGTGCAAGTCGTCAGTGGCTCCCTTCTTCGTGCGGGAAGGAATCCTATACCATAAACCTGCTTTTGCCAATACCTTTCAGAGAGCCAAATATATTCTCTACTAAGTCAAATTTCAGAGTTACACTGGAGAGAGAGAGAGTGGGTAGAGAGGTTGAAGCTGTTTTGCTGCCCGCTGAGTATGATGGTTCGGTGTGTTTCCTGACAGAGACTCGTCACACTCACCTCTGTGTTGTTGTTAGGTAGCATGATGGCCAGGCTCTGAGGGAGTGCTGGTTCTGAGTGGGAGAGTTGGCTCTGAGGGAGAGTTGGCTCTGAGGGAGTTGCTCTGAGGGATTGCTGGCTCTGAGGGAGAGTTGGCTGTGAGGGAAAGTTGGCTCTGAGGGACTCTGGCTGGCTCTGAGAGAGAGTTCCTCCAAGGTACTGCTGGCTCTGAAGGAGTGTTGGCTCTGGGGGAGTGCTGACTCTGGGGGGGTGCTGGCTCTGGGGGAGTGCTGGCTCTGGGGTAGTGCTGGCTCTGAGGGAGTGCTGGCTCTGAGGGAGTGCTGGCTCTGAGGGAGTGCTGGCTCTGAGGGAGTGCTGGCTCTGAGGGAGTGCTGGCTCTGAGGGAGTGCTGGCTCTGAGGGAGTGCTGGCTCTGAGGGAGTGCTGGCTCTGAGGGAGTGCTGGCTCTGAGGGAGTGCTGGCTCTGAGGGAGTGCTGGCTATGAGGGAGTGCTGGCTCTGAGGGAGTGCTGGCTCTGAGGGAGTGCTGGCTCTGAGGGAGTGCTGGCTCCGAGCGAGTGCTGGTTCCGAGGGAGTGCTGGCTCCGAGGGAGTGCTGGCTCCGAAGGAGTGCTGGCGCCGAGGGAGTGCTGGCTCCAGGGAGTGCTGGCTCCGAGGGAGTGCTGGCTCCGAGGGAGTGCTGGCTCCGAGGGAGTGCTGGCTCCGAGGGAGTGCTGGCTCCGAGGGAGTGCTGGCTCCGAGGGAGTGCTGGCTCCGAGGGAGTGCTGGCTCCGAGGGAGTGCTGGCTCCGAGGGAGTGCTGGCTCCGAGGGAGTGCTGGCTCCGAGGGAGTGCTGGCTCCGAGGGAGTGCTGGCTCCGAGGGAGTGCTGGCTCCGAGGGAGTGCTGGCTCCGAGGGAGTGCTGGCTCCGAGGGAGTGCTGGCTCCGAGGGAGTGCTGGCTCTGAGGATTGAAACGGACGACACAAGATCGTAAATTTAAAATATGTGATGGTGATTACTTCGATTAAAAGACGATCGACATACAAAAAGATGGATGCAGTTGTTTGATCTAGATGAGGATAAGTCCCTCTCCCCACGCCACATAAAAACTTTATTTCTTCTACTAAGTTGCATAAGAACGTGGGTGGCATTAACACATTTCTCTCTGTGTTTGCCCCAAACAGTATCCACAGATAAATCCTTGCTGTTAAAAAAATGGAAGAAGGAAGAAAAAACCCTCAAATGCTGAGGCAGTTCTTCAGGCTCCTGCTCCAAGGCTCGTTCTAAGCCACCATTGATGCTTCATGGTTACAGGAACACAGCAAAATGTCTCTGAACAAGTATGTTTCAGCTGCAGTACTTCTTGTTGAGCTAGCTATACTATTTGTGATGCACCATATTAAAAAAGAAGCTGGCCGCTCCACGAGCATTGTCTTCACTAACAATTTAATGCTTGTCATAAATCTGTGACTGGCATAGCATCTGGTGACCCCGGTTACCTAATTCTTTAGGATTTTGTGCCCCCCACCAACCCCCACACACACAACTTCCCGGGCGAACCTCTTATTGTCGTCTTGATGAAAGCGAGCTCAAGGAGGGACCTCTAACCACAGGGACTAGGGGCTCCACTAGCTGTGTCCACTTGCTACTTCCGGAGTTTAGTTCGGCCATAGCTGCCTTTATACAGAGGACAAACCACAGATTGTAGTTAGACCGTCTGGAGAGACTGGTAACAAATCTCTCTGGAGACTTGTGTTCTTCTGGCTCCACCAGGTCTTGGTGTCTGCCCTTCAACTTACATAATTTTCTATATGAACCCATCACTATTCCAGGTTGTCATAGTTTATAATAATAATAAGTGGAGGAGGTGGGCGAGTGTGTTATGTATTGGGTAGGGAAGTGGTGGCAGAGGAGAAAGGAGCTGTATGGTGAGCTGAGGAATAACCTTTGGTCCCCTCCCCTCCCTCCTCCTTGAGCAGCGGGACACTCGTAACTATTAGTATTATGGATATTATGATTAGTTGATAATATAAATTATTGTTCTTAGTGTTAGTTACTTGCATAATCTCACACTCTGCTGTAGTATATGTGGTGGCCTTAACAGGCTCAGTAGTATCAAGATTAAATCATAAATGTGAAAGAGAAAATAGCAAGTTCCATCCAATTAACTGGAAGTTTACAACAAGTAGTTATTCTACACACTTTATTATGAAATCTTAGTATTGCTATGTATTAGTTGACTATGAAAATGCTTAGTATTGCTAGCTAGTTGTTGTATTAGTAAATTGTTCTTAGTGTTAGTTACTTTACATAATCTCACACTCTGCTGTAGTATATGTGGTGGCCTTAACAGGCTCAGTAGTATCAAGATTAAATCATAAATGTGAAAGAGAAAATAGCAAGTTCCATCCAATTTACTGGAAGTTTACAACAAGTAGTTATTCTACACACTTTATTATGAAATCTTAGTATTGCTATGTATTAGTTGATAATAATAAATTGTTCTTAGTGTTAGTTACTTTACATAATCTCACACTCTGCTGTAGTATATGTGGTGGCCTTAACATGCTCAGTAGTATCAAGATTAAATCATAAATGTGAAGGAGAAAATAGCAAGTTCCATCCAATTTACTGGATGTTTACAACAAGTAGTTATTCTACACACTTTATTATGAAAATGCTTAGTATTGCTAGCTAGGTTGGTTTTGATCCAGTTGGCTATTGACTGAGATTGAAAATAAGAGTGTTCTTCTCACCAAACTTGCAGTGACATAATGTAGACTTTCTCACTTGACGTTTCGGCTCCGAAACATCGAGTGAGAAAATTCAAATTGATTAATCGCTTGTTTTGGAACTGGTCAATAGCTGAATAATTGTGGATTTCCCCCTAAAGATGGTCAGTATCACCAGAATGACTGATAACAATAGGTTCACTATTTTAAGCAGAAGTCGACTGATTTCTGGCATTTATATGATGCAGTTAGCAAAGTCTGGAGGATTGTTTATGGACAATAAAAACAACAAAAGCATAAATGTCATAATTTTCTTTGCTCTGGCTGGTCGATCAATAACTATGGTTTGGCATTCATCGGGGTGTTGCATGATAAATTATTTACCTCTGCCATGGCAACAATGATTAGTGGGTGTGGATAGTTGAGATCCAGCAACTACTGGTAGTCAAGCCCTACATCTCTGCTGAAGCTCGGTTTGAGGTGGAGTAGAGCCTTCACAAGAAAATCCCTTCATCTTCTCACAACAAGATTGGACGGTAGTGATTCCAATGTTTAGCGATGGCAGACCTCTTTAGTTTTCCTGTCTGCATGCATCCACATGTTACTTTTACTCTGGTCTCCAACCTCCTCTATTCTCCAATGTATAGACTTTCCCACAGTTGCATGGAATGTGATATATATTCTTCAGAAGATCCTATTCTTCAGAAGATCCCACGGGTGACTATTCTCCCATGGGTGACTATTCTTCAGAAGATCCCAGGGCTAGGGCTACCAGCTGCATTCGGATGACTATTCTTCAGAAGATCGGGTTTTCCTCGGCCCGGGTGACTATTCTTCAATTTATATATAATATTATCATTCAAAATAATATTGTTCTAGTTCCTAATGCAAGATGAACACTTGTGTTGCTTGTGGAGGAGCATGCTTTCAAGGTACTGGATCATATGTCCATTCAGTTTCATTTGAAATATCCCTAGACTCCCAACTGCCAGGCATTTTCAAGGAAAAGAGATAAAGATGGTTCCTAAGTGGAGTAGTCCGTATGAAATTAATGTTAGGCAAGCACAAAATGGTAAAAACAAATTCATCCTGCCAATGGCAACTGCTGTGATTTGTCTTGGACAGGAAGTAAGGGCATCACTGACTCATGGCTATATAGTAATGTTCTATTCTTGACATGGTGAAGACTAAATGACTGTGTTAATGCTATGACATTTTCATTCCACATGGCCAGAGGTAATGCTATTGAAAAGATGGAATATGATCAGAAAAATATGTGAAGCCAATCGATTTTTTGCTTAAGTGGTGAAAATTCACTTCCATTCCCTGTAAGAAAATCATGCCTCTATTGAGAATACCCTGCCTCCCTGGGTCATTTTAAAGGGAGATCACCAGATACTGCAACAACCTACACTCCATCCTCAGATAATATCTTGGCAGAACTACTCCAGTCACAAATGCTTTATTCACCTCACTGAAATCTAGTTCTATTTCATCAAATAGCGACAGGGGTGTCACTCCATCCCGAGATAATCACTATACAGTGAATAAGGGTCACTGAGAACTAGGATACAGTGACCCTCAGGGTTAAAGGGAGGTCACATACTGCAACATCTGTCATGACTGCACCTGCTTAGACAGGTCACAACAAATTGGGGTGGGGTACTCCATTCAGAGGAGGAGGGGTCACTGTCACTGTTCAAATGTACTCTGCATTCTCAGATCTAAATATTTTTCCTTAGCTATTCTAAATCCTCAGCTGTCTGCCTCACTGAAGTCATAGTATCTAAAATGAACTGCATCCTCGGAAGATCATGGATAGGAGGCAGTTACAGTAGTCAAGTACAGTAGTCAGTGTTTCCTTACACAACTGCACTCCATCCTCAGATAGGACAGAACTAATAGCTTGGCTAACTATTCCAATAACAGATGCTTTATTCCTCTAGTACTATTTATGCTAAAATGAACTGCCTCCTCAGCGACAAGAAGGGGGATCACTCCATCCCGCGAGGAAGTTAGAGTGACTCCCGGCTCACTGTATCCTAATACTTGGTGAGACCGGGGGTCACTGAGAAATGGGATACAGTGACCGGGGGTCATTTTAAATGGGGGATCACCAGATACTGCAACACTGGTTGTCTCCGCATAGCATTCATGAGGGTCAACTTAATAATTGCAACAGCTTTCAATGTGAAATGAGTCATCGCAATAACTTTCAGTGTGAAGCCAACAACCATATGATTGCTTTAGCCAGGCACAAGACGAAGTGAAAAAGACTAAGGCATCATCATAGGACTTTATTCTTAACATAAATGGTGGTGTATATACAAATTTAAAAGGTGCTGAAGGCTTTATGCCGCCTAGCCATGTTTCTAGGTCCTCCCCTCCTTGGCAGCTGCTCAATTGTCCCCTTAGTAAATATCTCACTTGGACCTGATGGACACTATTTCTACCATGAGTCTTGGTGCTTTTGTGTTTGGTATATTTAGAGGTTCAGTTTTTCTTCCATAATACAGTAGGAGTCAGTACGGAACTGGAGGCTGTTCTGGACAACACCCTTCTTCACAGTGTCACAGATGTTAAGCATATCCTCGATATTAAGTACAATCCTTTCTTCCTCACAGTAAGCCACTGTAGCTATGTCATGGCAATGCAGCCTTTGAGTTTACAAAGAGTTGACTGAATCATGTTCTATATATAAAATATAACTCCAGACATGCCTCTGATTCATGTCCTTAGATATCATTTACATCCATAATGAAAAGGTCTCTTCCAAGTCAAAATTGTGAAAGAACTAAAAAGGATGCCATCAATAATGGAGGAAATTGTAAAAGCTGTGTGCACTTCTCTGAACTTGAAATACCGATGTGTGAGAGCGAGATATTTTCAGTACTTACAGAAGTTAGCTATCTTCTCTGTCCTGCTGTGTGCATGAGCCATAGCTAACACAGTAATTTTCTTCACAGCTTTCCAATGCTGCGCGTATTATTATTATTATTATTATTATTATTATTATTATTATTATTATTATTATTATTATTATTATTATTATTATTATTATTATTATTATTATTATTATTATTATTATTATTATTATTATTACATTATTATTATTATTATTATTTTATTTTATTATTTATTATTGCTATATATATATTACATAACTAATGAATACAAGATAAGAACTATATGGCGAAGTCCATTCCTGACTAACCCCACCACAGACTGCATTCCCTCTCTGTACAGCTACAGAGAGACGCTGAAGAGGGTATGTTCTCGCACACACCACACACACACACACATACACACACATTAGCTGTTAAAGATATCCAAAACTACATTTACAGTGAAAGCTAAATGCAGTGTTGTAGAACAAAATAGTCATTAGGTATAATAGTGGTGCATGATAGCTACATATTTGCATGCAAATATAGGATGTTTAGCAAACAAAAAAACAATACTTTGGTCATGTCACAACTTCTCGTCTCACAAGATTGGGTGGGTAGTGTTGGTTACATGCGCACTCTGCGATAGCAGACTTTTCAAGTTATTCCTTCCTGTAAGTATCTTTATGCTCCTTGATGATAATCTGGTCTCTAACTTCCTCCTTGTCATACCAGTGTACACTTTCCCACAACTGCAGGAAATTCTATACACAAATGATGATTTCAGGATAGTTATCTGTGACCATAGTAGGCTGTGATTTCAAAGTCTTTCCCCATTTGAGAACAACCCTGATATTGTTTTAGGCCAGTTTACCTGGGGTGCAAGATCCTCGAATTTCAATGGATGTTTTCGGGCTGCTAGTTTACAAAGGATTTGAAGTCGGCTAAGAATGTTAAAGTGAGTTATAGCTATATACATATTGTTGGATCCCTGAAGCTCAAGGAACCCCCAACAATGTTGAACACTATACATGTATATATATAAACTATAAATGATGTGACAGTACATATATTAGAGCATGCAACCCACACACCACACACACATTCCTTTCTCATGATATGTACAGTCTTGTGATCAGGACTACTTAGTTACGCATTTTACCATATAATGGTCTTGGCTGGGTTCTTGGCTGGCAGCCTATTTAAGGGAGCCAGCCTATGGAACCCGGCAGATCAGTCCGTGATTGTGCAACTCTATCTCTGCTCTACTGACTTTATCATATTCTACTCTGAGAGTAAGTACGTATCAGGGATAAGAATCCTCAACACATATAAACTTGGGGTTTTTTCCAGCACCAGGAGTCGAACCTCTCCACTCCCAATTCACCAACGAAGGGTTCACTCCACCAAAATAAAATAGGTCAACATAATGTTCGTCTTAGTGAAAATTATTCGTGTGAGCGAGTGATTCAAAAATTGAAAAAAGGACTGGCCACATAAGGCAGGAGTGTTGGTATGCTGCATAATTAGTAGCCGTCAGGCAGGTTTCATAATGACATAAGTACTCAATTTCTCAATATGAATGGACAAATGCAATGCATTGTGTGGCAGAGCTGAAGAACTTTGCAAGCCTCACATTATCATGTCTTTTACATATATTAGTGCTAACTTATAAACACCATATTTATGCATGGTTGTACAAGCGGATCCCCTGCATCACAAGTGGCTGGCTGGTTGTGAATGAGAAGTCTAAATGTAACTGAGGGAGGAGAATTTTGTTAATTCTACTTAGAAGCAGTTCTTCTTAAGATGGGTAGAAACTAGGCATGTCATCAGGAGTACATAGTGGTGATGAACCTCGAGTACTGACGAAAGATCCTGCAGAGTACTGAAGGAAAGAGCATGCTTGTAACTGTTCTCTTTGGTACTTGCTTTCTGCGATAGCAGCATCGATGTTACTTGCCAAGCTGCGGTGTTCTCGCTCCTGGGCAACTGTTATCAAGGTCAAAGGAGGTTGTATCTTTGCCTCTATAAAAACTCGGTGGTTCTCTTATTGGAGTTCTATCTGTAGGAGGGTGAAGTTATCCTACATGGGAAAGTTCATCGATTGAACGCAGACTTTATTGGTGGTGGTTGTATTTAGCTAAAACTTTCATTTTTTAAGAATAAATTTCTCAAACTCTTCAATCTTTATACAATAAGCTGCAGTTTGTATAAGCATCAGCTGCGTCGAAGTGAGCAAACAAAAGCTACGCAGAGCCACGTCGCTATACGTCTACAACAAGACTCACAACAAAGAGATGCATCCAGGAGCACCTCTTTGCTCTAGAGTGAAGGATTGATTCCTGGTAAGCACAGGTGCTTGTGCTGCTTTACACAGAAGAAGAGCAAAAGCCAGGAAGACATTCACGCAGGTAGTCTATGGTACTAGTTCCATTGTGACATATGTATGTCCATTGCGTTGGATCACTTCTTAGTTCAAGGGAATTGTCTCTCATAACTTGAAGCAGGGCTTGAAATTTTGGTGAATCCTCTTTGTCTTCCCTCTCCCTCCCTTTCCCCCTGCCTCACCCTCCCCGTGTCTCTTCCTCTGCTGTGTAATAATAATAAGTAATACGTGTAATAATAATAGTGATAATAATAATAGGAAAGAAAAAATTATTATTATTGTTTTGTTGTTGTTATAGGTACGTAAGTTTATACTACTACTAATAATAATATGAAAATAAATTAAAAAAATTATTATTATTATTATTATTATTATTATTACAATATTGGACAATTGAAAATTAATTAGATAATATAAAGGATAATATAAAGGGAAACAAAAAACAAACACAACCAAAAATAAATACAACTATTATTTGTAAACAGACTGACTGGTACCAAGCACTGAAGTGTTCCCACGCGGATGGCAATAGAAGGAGAAAATGATGGGAACGTGTCGGTTTCTCAACCATATATTGTGGGGGATAGATTAGTGTTGATAATATATAGATTTTTCTGACCATACACTGACCACATGAAATGAACATCATTATCTTTATTTAATCAATATTAGAACGTAGTTTATTCCTTACTAACATGTTCAGCATCTACACTTTCAGGTAAGATTTCCTAGTAGAAGTAGTGATCAGTAAGGGCTTGGGAGGAACTGGTTAACCCTGGGGACTGGCCCTGGGTTATTCCCTGGCTCTCCATTTGTTTTTAAATGTGAGGATACAAATCAATGAGTGGTGAGTGGAGTGCAAGGTCTTCTTGCCAAAAATGGCTTGACAACAGCCACGCAATCACTTGGACTCGCACAGTGAAACAAGATAATGAGCTGGGGTGGGATGGGGGTGGTTGATGATAATGATTATACGATAAGGGATGATGGTCAAGTGTTTCTGCCGTTCCTGGTTTTCCATACCTTGTGACCCGACCATGATGTGACAGGGCAAGTGGTAGTTGTTTAGGTCACCAGTGGCTGAACTGTCATGTATTGCCCAACCATGCTGTGACAGGGCAAGTGGTAGTTGTTTAGGTCAGCAGTGAAGTGTCATGTATTGCCCAACCATGCTGTGACAGGGCAAGTGGTAGTTGTTTAGGTCAGCAGTGGCTGAACTGTCATGTATTGCCCAACCATGCTGTGACAGGGCAGGTGGTATATAGTTGTTTAGGTCAGCAGTGGCTAAACTGTCATGTATTGCCCAACCATGCTGTGATGGGGCAAGTGGTAGTTGTTTAGGTCAGCAGTGGCTGAACTGTCATGTATTGCCCAACCATGATGTGACGGGGCAAGTGGTAGTTGTATAGGTCAGTAGTGGCTAAACTGTCATGTATTGCCCAACCATTATGTGGCAGGGCAAGTGGTAGTTGTTTAGGTCAGCAGTGGCTGAACTGTCATGTATTGCCCAACCATGCTGTGACAGGGCAAGTGGTAGTTGTTTAGGTCAGCAGTGGCTGAACTGTCATGTATTGCCCAACCATGCTGTGACAGGGCAGGTGGTAGTTGTTTAGGTCAGCAGTGGCTAAACTGTCATGTATTGCCCAACCATGCTGTGATGGGGCAAGTGGTAGTTGTTTAGGTCAGCAGTGGCTGAACTGTCCTGTATTGCCCAACCATGATGTGACGGGGCAAGTGGTAGTTGTTTAGGTCAGCAGTAGCTGAAGTGTCATGTATTGCCCAACCATGCTGTGATGGGGCAAGTGGTAGTTGTTTAGGTCAGCAGTGGCTGAACTGTCTTGTATTGCCCAACCATGATGTGACAGGGCAAGTGGTAGTTGTTTAGGTCAGCAGTGGCTAAACTGTCATGTATTGCCCAACCATGATGTGACATGGCAAGTGGTAGTTGTTTAGGTCAGCAGTGGCTGAACTGTCATGTATTGTCTCAAGTCCTGCAGCCTTACAAGAGTTGAGGACATGGACAAGAATTTGCACATCTGCTCGGCATAAAAGGTGTGTTGCAACTCTTCTTTTCACAGACACAAGCTCAATAGGCTAGGACTCCCTCCCTCCCCCTCTCTCTCCCTTCCCCCTCTCCCACCTCCCCATTCTCCAACTCCTCCACCTCCACATTCTCCAACTCCCCCTCCCCCACCTCCCCATCCAACTCACACGCCCCCATTCTCCAACTCCCCAGATTTAGACTGGTCAATCACCTTTAATGCTGTAATTCACAATGACCCATGAAATATGAAGAGGGAGTGTGGAATGAACTCTGTAAGATACCATCTATATACTCTGTATATATTTTTACTCGGTATACATCATTTGCACAACTACCGGTCATATTGTCATCAGCAGCCCTGAATCTTGCAACCTTGACCAGAGCACTAACATAAGTATGCATATATAGTAGACATTGCACCCACCAGGAGTTAATTATATAGCTACCTCTAGAAGCAAAACTGAAGCTACATGCTGGACTCTAGGCAGCTATTATCACACACGCAGGGTCCATAACAACCCTCATTGGTCTTCCTTCATTCATCATTCTATTATTATTTACTCATCCTGGTGCCACATAGTGCGGAGTAGGGTAGAGCAATCTCGAGTTTTCACTGAAGGATAAAAAAGCAATGTTAGCAATTGCTTCAGGATCAAAAAATAAAATTAAAAACTCCAGTGAAATATCTTATTTTTACATCATCAAATACTCAGAAGCTATTATGTCAAATATCTCATTGTGCATCTATGTTGCTTGACATTTATTACGAAACAACAGTTATCAATGAATATAATTATATCTAATGACTCACAATATCTAATGACTCACAATAATTAATTTCCACTTCAAGGCTCTAGTCTTCATCAGGAATAATGAAGCCTAGAGCATCTAGCCAAATAGTAGAGGAAATTATTGATAGAGTCATTATATTCTTCTGTGATCTGAGAGTTCTTTGAGAATGTATATTTATATATATCCATACTAGCAGACATACCCAGCATTGCCCTGGTTAATAAGGAATAATGTAGCTATATAGATACAGAACCTATAGTCTAGTTCTAGCTAGATAATGAACTTATAGACACAGAACCTATTGTCTAGGGTGAAGCTATATAGATACAGAACCATATTAGATGTTAGTTTAAAAAAAAAACTTTTTTTAGTAGCTAAATAAAGAAATAATAAAATGAAATTAGGGTGTGCAAACAACTCTTGTTTATAAAACTTTCTGTGAGATGCCTCCTTATGCCTGCAACAGCCATCCCAACCTCGAAAATGGCCTCCAGCGACCTTTGGGTAACTTAGGAAGCCAACATCACATAGCCTATTCTTTAAGTTGGGTCAAAGCCTTCCTCCAAAAAGGATTTGGTCCAGCAGTTTAGTCAGCCATAGGACTCAAACATACAGACAAACTTCTTGCTTAAAAGATCATGTATATTTGATAGATAATGACAACAAATAACTCTTCCAAATTATTGTTATCAAATTTTGGGAATAACAGAATGTATCACTATTTTCTGTTAGTTGTTAAGGGGGTCCACTACCCCCAAAAAAGCACTACCCCCAAAAAAGTTTTTTTTTGTTTTTCCCCCAAAATAAATTATGATGACAGTAACATGCAAGATGCTGCCTTCCAAATTGGAGAAGATTTGGATGCTCCATTCTGGACTTATACTAACTTGAGTACTCCCTTCTCCGTTCAAAGATTTGAATTCATGAGAAAGAAACGCGAAGAAGATGCTTCACGTAATAGTGAATTTCAATGGCCACGGAGACCGACAAGGGAAGCAAACCAGTGATTCTGGTCATCCCCCTGGAAGCGGCCTAGGACAGACCAAACTTCCCTTCCCTATTCTTGATTTTTCTGGTATGTATATGTAGACCACTTTTGGTGTTTTATTTTAATGGTATGGTCAGTTCAACCATTGAAATACTATACTAGTCCTTAAAATGCATGTCCCGAAAAAGTTGTTTTTGGGGGAGCCAAGGACGGTTCTCCCTGCTTCATATTTGGAGTAATCAGACAAAATTATATAGATTCTGTTTCCTCTCAATGAGAGCTACAAGATGATATTCTCTTTTTTTCTTTTTTTAAAGCAAGTATGATGTCAACAGGTACAAAAAAACAATGAAAATGCTACCAAGAAATTGCAATAGTTTTTAAAATCCATGATCACACTATTTAAAAAAACTCAATGTTATATTATGTTTCATACTTTGTAATTTCCCCTGTGGTAAGTCGTGAAATCCCAAAGTAAACTAGTCTCCAAATATGACCGTCCTCGTGAAATCTTAAATGTTCACTAAGTCCGGATCAGTTGGAGATGGGTAGCTAGTTGGCACAGCACCAGAAGGTAGGTCTGTGTTTAGGTACACATCATACAATATTTCAAATAAAAATTCTGAAGCAGAGAGAAGTTGTGTGCTTTTTGGTTTTTTGGGGGTAGTGGACCCCCTTTAAGTGAAGCAAAGACACGCACTGTACACCATGAACAGGAGGGTTTCTATTTGCTAGACTCTTCCCTCATGCTATATAATTATGTTGGTATGCATTTCCCAGTGTAATATAATTTCCCATAGTAAGCTTCTTCAGACTTGTATGGGATGAACTTACTGTATGACTTGCGCTTGCCTAATTTCAGCATCGATGTTCCTTGCCAAGCTGCGGTGTTCTCGCTCCTGGGTAACTGTTATCAAGGTCAAAGGAGGTTGTATCTTTGCCTCTATAAAAACTCGGTGGTTCGCTTATTGGAGTTCTATCTGTAGGAGGGTGAAGTTATCCTACATGGGAACAGTTCATCGATTGAACGCAGACTATATTTGTGGTGGTTGTATTTAGCTAAAACTTTCGTTTTTTAAGAATAAATTTCTCAAACTCTTCAATCTTTATACAATAAGCTGCAGTTTGTATAAGCATCAGCTGCATTGAAGTGAGCAAACAAAAGCTACGCAGAGCCACGTCGCTATATGTCTACAACAAGACTCACAACAAAGAGATGCATACAGAAGCACCTCTTTGCTCTAGAGTGAAGGATTGATTCCTGGTAAGCACAGGTGCTTGCGCTGCTTTACACAGAAGAGCAAAAGCCAGGAAGACATTCACGCAGGTAGTCTATGGTACTAGTTCCATTGTGACATAAGTATGTCCATTGCGTTGGATCACTTCTTATTCAAGGGAATTGTCTCTCATAACTTGAAGCAGGGCTTGAAATTTTGGTGAATCCTCTTTGTCTTCCCTCTCCCTCCCTTTCCTCCTGCCTCCCCCTCCCCGTGTCTCTTCCTCTATTGTGTTTCTGTCTCTGTTCTAGTTATATACATATAGTAGCAACAATTATAATAATAATAATAGTACATGTAATAATAATAATAGTAATAATAATAGTAATAATATTAATAATATTAATAATAATAGTAATAATAATAGTAATAATAATAATAGTAATAATAATAATAGTAATAATAATAATAAGTAATACATGTAATAATAATAGTGATAATAATAATATGAAAAAATATATATATTATTATTATTGTTTTGTTGTTGTTGTTATAGGTACGTAAGTTTATACTACTACTAATAATAATATGGAAAAAAATTAAAAATTATTATTATTATTATTATTATTATTATTATTATTACAATTGAAAATTAATTAGATAATATAAAGGATAATATAAAGGGAAACAAAAAAAAACACAACCAAAAATAAATACAACTATTATTTGTAAACGGACTGACTGGTACCAAGCACTGAAGTGTTCCCACGCGGATGGCAATAATAGAAGGAGAAAATGATGGGAACGTGTCGGTTTCTCAACCATATATTGTGGGATAGATTAGTGTTGATAATATATAGATTTTTCTGACCATACACTGACCACATGAAATGAACATCATTATCTTTATTTAATCAATATTAGAACGTACTTTATTCCTTACTAACATGTTCAGCATCTACACTTTCAGTAAGATTTCCTAGTGATCAGTAAGGGCTTGGGAGGAACTGGTAAATCCTGGGGACTGGCCCTGGGTTATTCCCTGGCTCTCCGTTTCTTTTTAAATGTGAGGATACAAATCAATGAGTGGTGAGTGGAGTGCAAGGTCTTCTTGCCAAAAATGGCTTGACAACAGCCATGCAATCACTTGGCCTCGCACAGTGAAACAAGATAATGAGCTGGGGTGGGATGGGGGTGGTTGATGATGATGATTATACGATAAGGGATGATGGTCAAGTGTTTCTGCCGTTCCTGGTTTTCCATACCTTGTGACCCGACCATGATGTGACAGGGCAAGTGGTAGTTGTTTAGGTCAGTAGTGGCTGAACTGTCCTGTATTGCCCAACCATGATGTGACAGGGCAAGTGGTAGTTGTTTAGGTCAGCAGTGGCTGAACTGTCATGTATTGCCCAACCATGATGTGACGGGGCAAGTGGTAGTTGTTTAGGTCAGCAGTGGCTGAACTGTCATGTATTGCCCAACCATGATGTGACGGGGCAAGTGGTAGTTGTTTAGGTCAGCAGTGGCTGAACTGTCATGTATTGCCCAACCATGATGTGACGGGGCAAGTGGTAGTTGTTTAGGTCAGCAGTGGCTGAACTGTCATGTATTGCCCAACCATGATGTGACAGGGCAGGTGGTAGTTGTTTAGGTCAGCAGTGGCTGAACTGTCATGTATTGCCCAACCATGATGTGACGGGGCAAGTGGTAGTTGTTTAGGTCAGCAGTGGCTGAACTGTCATGTATTGCCCAACCATGATGTGACGGGGCAAGTGGTAGTTGTTTAGGTCAGCAGTGGCTAAACTTTCATGTATTTCCCAACCATGATGTGACAGTAGTTGTTTAGGTCAGCAGTGGCTGAACTGTCATGTATTGCCCAACCATGATGTGACATGAGTTGTTTAGGTCAGCAGTGGCTGAACTGTCATGTATTGTCTCAAGTCCTGCAGCCTTACAAGAGTTGAGGACATGGACAAGAATTTTCACATCTGCTCGGCATAAAAGGTGTGTTGCAACTCTTCTTTTCACAGACACAAGCTCAATAGGCTAGGACTCCCTCCCTCCCCCTCTCTCTCCCTTCCCCCTCTCCCACCTCCCCATTCTCCAACTCCCCCACCTCCCCATTCTCCAACTCCTCCACCTCCACATTCTCCAACTCCCCCTCCCCCACCTCCCCATCCAACTCACATGCCCCCTTCTCCAACTCCCCAGATTTAGACTGGTCAATCACCTTTAATGCTGTAATTCACAATGACCCATGAAATATGAAGAGGGAGTGTGGAATGAACTCTGTAAGATACCATCTATATACTCTGTATATATTTTTACTCGGTATACATCATTTGCACAACTACCGGTCATATTGTCATCAGCAGCCCTGAATCTTGCAACCTTGACCAGAGCACTAACATAAGTATGCATATATAGTAGACATTGCACCCACCAGGAGTTAATTATATAGCTACCTCTAGAAGTGCAAAACTGAAGCTACATGCTGGACTCTAGGCAGCTATTATCACACACGCAGGGTCCATAACAACCCTCATTGGTCTTCCTTCATTCATCATTCTATTATTATTTACTCATCCTGGTGCCACATAGTGCGGAGTAGGGTAGAGCAATCTCGAGTTTTCACTGAAGGATAAAAAAGCAATGTTAGCAATTGCTTCAGGATAAAAAAATAAAATAAAAAACTCCAGTGAAATACCTTATTTTTACATCATCAAATACTCAGAAGCTATTATGTCAAATATCTCATTGCGCATCTATGTTGCTTGACATTTATTACGAAACAACAGTTATCAATGAATATAATTATATCTAATGACTCACAATATCTAATGACTCACAATAATTAATTTCCACTTCAAGGCTCTAGTCTTCATCATGAAGCCTAGAGCATCTAGCCAAATAGTAGAGGAGGAAATTATTGATAGAGTCATTATATTCTTCTGTGATCTGAGAGTTCTTTGAGAATGTATATTTATATATATCCATACTAGCAGACATACCCAGCATTGCCCTGGTTAATAAGGAATAATGTAGCTATATAGATACAGAACCTATAGTCTAGTTCTAGCTAGATAATGAACTTATAGACACAGAACCTATTGTCTAGGGTGAAGCTATATAGATACAGAACCATATTAGATATTAGTTTAAAAAAACAACTTTTTTTAATAGCTAAATAAAGAAATAATAAAATGAAATTAGGGTGTGCAAACAACTCTTGTTTATAAAACTTTCTGTGAGATGCCTCCTTATGCCTGCAACAGCCATCCCAACCTCGAAAATGGCCTCCAGCGACCTTTGGGTAACTTAGGAAGCCAACGTCACATAGCCTATTCTTTAAGTTGGGTCAAAGCCTTCCTCCAAAAAGGATTTGGTCCAGCAGTTTAGTCAACCATAGGACTCAAACATACAGACAAACTTCTTGCTTAAAAGATCATGTATATTTGATAGATAATGACAACAAATAACTCTTCCAAATTATTGTTATCAAATTTTGGGAATAACAGAATGTATCACTATTTTCTGTTAGTTGTTAAGGGGGTCCACTACCCCAAAAAATTTTTTTTTCTTTTTTCCTAAATTATGATGACAGTACATGCAAGATGCTGCCTTCCAAATTGGAGAAGATTTGGATGCTCCATTCTGGACTTATACTAACTTGAGTACTCCCTTCTCCGTTCAAAGATTTGAATTCATGAGAAAGAAACGCGAAGAAGATGCTTCACGTAATAGTGAATTTCAATGGCCACGGAGACCGACAAGGGAAGCAAACCAGTGATTCTGGTCATCCCCCTGGAAGCGGCCTAGGACAGACCAAACTTCCCTTCCTTATTCTTGATATTTCTGGTATGTATATGTAGACCACTTTTTTAATTTTTTTTAATGGTATGGTCAGTTCAACCATTGAAATACTAGTCCTTAAAATGCATGTCCCGAAAAAGTTGTTTTTGGGTGGGCCAAGGACGGTTCTCCCTGCTTCATATTTGGAGTAATCAGACAAAATTATATAGATTCTGTTTCCTCTCAATGAGAGCTACAAGATGATATTCTCTCTTCTTCTTTTTTTTAAGCATGTATGATGTCAACAGGTACAAAAAAACAATGAAAATGCTACCAAGAAATTGCAATAGTTTTTAAAATCCATGATCACACTATTTAAAAAAACTCAATGTTATATTATGTTTCATACTTTGTAATTTCCCGTGGTAAGTCGTGAAATCCCAAAGTAAACTAGTCTCCAAATATGACCGTCCTCGTGAAATCTTAAATGTTCACTAAGTCCGGATCAGTTGGAGATGGGTAGCTAGTTGGCACAGCACCAGAAGGTAGGTCTGTGTTTAGGTACACATCATACAAGATTTCAAATAAAAATTCTGAAGCAGAGAGAAGTTGTGTGTTTTTTGGTTTTTTGGGGGTAGTGGACCCCCTTTAAGTGAAGCAAAGACACGCACTGTACACCATGAACAGGAGGGTTTCTATTTGCTAGACTCTTCCCTCATGCTATATAATTATGTTGGTATGCATTTCCCAGTGTAATATAATTTCCCATAGTAAGCTTCTTCAGACTTGTATGGGATGAACTTACTGTATGTATGATATAACTATATGCTAAAATTACAAAATCTGAGTGCCTGAACTGACAGTAGTTGTGGTTCCTGATGTCAATGGCTAGAGGAAGCCCTACTTACTTACAAAACAACTGTTTTCATTAGGTAAAACGAGACAAATAGGCAAGCACGGGTGCTGGGGGGGGGGGGGGGGGAATTGACGAATTTATATTTAGGACTTGCACTTGCCTAATTTTTTCCTGCCTACTTCGTCACATTTTAGCACCCATGGTGCATGTCACGTTATCTTATGTGTTGCTTCCTAAAAGCTGATTCACACCACAGATTTAACATAAAGAAAAAATTCACTGCAACGTAACGTAAACACTTTAATGTTTAACAATTCACTGCAACATAACATAATGTTTGATGACTGACCGACATTTTCTAGCTATTGGGAGGGGCGGAAAAACTTAACTTGAAGACGACACTTTGGACACTTGTGAATACTTCAACAGCACATTATGATGGACATGGCGAGGTAAAATATACCCCCACCACACCCTCACCCTCCCCCACCACACACACAAGTAACTAATAAAATTTATATTGATGATGGTGATAATTTAATCTTGATATTGTTGAGCCTGTTAAGGCCACCACACACACAACGGTGTGACACCTATATATATATATATATATATGTAAGTAACTAATAACAGATATATTATGTTACTGACAAGAACAGCACTACTTATATATAATATAGTTGCAATAATAATATTAATAGAATAGCTGCAATAATAATATTAATAGAAGAAGAGTTGTTGCAATAATAGAATAGTTGCAATAATAATATAATAATAATATATAAAAAGAAGAAGAATAGAAGAAGAAGAGGATAAGAAGAAGAAGAGGATAAGAAGAATAAGAATATATAAGAGTTGCAGAATAGCTAAGTGTGTGCAGCTGTTCAAGGAGGGGGTGAGGGGAGGGGACCAAAGATGGTTCACCAGCTCTCCATACACAGTTCCTTTCTCTTCTGCCCCACTTCTATCCTCTCTTAGTTTAACTTTTACCAATCTGCTCTCTTCCAACGCCTCCAATCTCTTACCAAACAAAACCTTCATTTCTTCCCTCCTCTTGTCCAGTTTCCTCCACCCCATATCGCCCTGTATTATGACTCCTGCTACTGTATTAGTTGCACCAAACATTCCCACCCACTCTCATCTGAGCCGACTTGCATGTACTACATCCTCCCATGCTAGAACTCCCACACCATCCTTTTCCTCAGTCTACTTCCACCTGCTCATTCACTCCGCTCATCGTGTCACCTTCCCAACCCACTTTTCTGCCTTATTTGCCATCTTCTCTAAGTAAACATTACCCCTTAGCTTCCTATCACCACACTCCCAAGCACTTGAACACTTCTACATATTCCACTATCTCCTCACCAATCCTCCAATTCACTCGTGCTACTGTACACCATGACTTTACTCTTACTACTATTAAACTTCATCTTCCACCTTTACAGGATGGAGAAGAAATTTGTGAGCATATGTGAAGGATTGTATAGTGGGGTGGAGACGACGGTGGTATGAAGGTCAAGGTGGTTCACTGTAAAATGGGCTTAGGCAGGGATGCCATTTGGCTCCACTGCTTTTCAATATCTATTTGAAGGGAATGGCAGCCACAGTCTCTCCCTCCACAAACTGTCATATGTATGCCTTGCTTATATATGTGCCCCTTCTCTCCTCTCAAGTGTTATTTATTAGGAAGACACAAAGATTGAGGTAACATTATTATTCCCACACACACACATAAACATTCCCCCCACACACAATTCTCCTGTTCTGCCTGTGCAGGATGCAGTCATCATCATTTCCAGTATGATATAGCCAAACTGAACATCTGGATCAGCCAGTGTGCACAAAGGTCAAGCCAGTGTGCACAAAGGTCAAGCCAGTGTGCACAAAGGTCAACCTGTAACTTTTGGGTAGGATTACCTATGAAATGAAAACGTATTCATTTTACCACAACCGAATATCTTCACTAGTAATGAATGCGAGGCCTTGTGGACGAGTGAAGGTGTGATGAAGAGAGGGAGAAAAAAATCTTATTACTTTTAACCCAATGGGACAAAACTTTAAATCCTGGCATTGTTGCCCTGATATCCCAAGCCTAGTATATATATACAATGCAGCAGCTATAACTATAGATGAGGCTTTCTCACAACACTCAAATGCTCTGTTGTATAGAGTGTGTTACACTTTAGTGTCCATTTTTAACGTGATCCTGTGAGGGCTTGGTCTCTGACAAGGAAGGCATGGATGAAGACGATTTGTCATATCAAGGATCGTGTCTGGTATACACCTCGGAAGTGCTTCACAGTACATTTGCTGTAGTAGGTACCTCGGAAGTGCTTCACAGTACATTATATGCTGTAGTAGGTCATAGTATGTCGTAGAATGTGATAGTATGTCGGAGTATGTGATAGTATGTCGTAATATGTCAGATTATGTGATAGTATGTCAGAGTATGTGATATATGTCAGAGTATGTGATAGTATGTCATAGGTAATAAAAATACACTTGTCTCACTACAGGTAGTTTATTCAGTAAGTCGAAGCAGACTTTACAATCTTGGGTGGTCTTGTATTGGTGGGCAAGGCAGTACCATGTTGGTAATTCAGCACAAGAATGTTCTTGCCACAGAGAGACAATAAATGTATATATGCCAGTGGATGGTGAAGTGTGTTCTACATGTGCCAAGCCCATTGTATTAGGTGGCCCAGGAGTGGTGATTCAATTTTCACACACACCAAATGGTTGGTGAGATGGCATATTGATTTATATCACTGTAGCTATAGTACTTTATTATACAACATACAACATTATGCAATTAATTACAACACCATCACAGAGAGGGTGTGCACGCACTGAAGAGATTTGGGTGTTTGGTCTGGTCAACACAAGTCACACACTGGTACTGGGTAGGTGCTCCAGTGGACTTGGGTCCGGTGCTCCGGTGAACCTAGTGGGCGTGAGTCCAAGTGTACACATGAACATAACCGACCTGGTGCTTCAGTGATTTCAGAAATAATAGAAGCAATGGTAATACTCTTGTAACCATAGGTTACATGGAAATAGTGGGTAAGCATGATGCTGCCACTCTTCTAACCTTCATCCGCTCAGAACATAGAATCACATTGGAATATATAGTGTTAATTAAGTAACATAACAATTTTAACATCAACAATATAAATGCAGGTGAAAATTGAGTTCAAGGGGATGAGAAGTGTCAAACATCTGCAGTTGCCATCGTACTTAGATGAATTTATGTGGAGAGAACTTAAAGAAAGAGTACACTAGATGCCTTTTATTTGTAACAGCTATCAAGTTTCAGATCATTTACAAGAGATTTTTTTTATATGAGAGTAAATGAATATAATTAACTAATAACTATTAAATAAATAAATACATAAATAATATTTTTAGAGATGTTCTTATTTATTAGTAAGCAGTAAAAAGCAAATATGTTACTTAGTTTTCATTTTCACTTGCTATTATTTTGTTGTTACTTTGTAGATAACATTAATTGCACACAATTTATTGTCATGTATAAAGTGCTATATATTATTCTTATATCACAAATTTATAAATTTTGCGTGTTAATTTAATGAAGTCTTGCAGGTGGGGCAGTCCTAAGTGGATCCATCCTTCACACTCGCCCTCACTTGTGTTCGCTCATGGCAGTGTTGCAACTGTATTTAAGCACTTGATATGAAACATCATATGAGAGTAAATCAATATTTGATATGAAACTAACCCGAATGTGAGGGTAAAGCCAATTATGATTTAATGTTGCTATTGCTGAGCCTGTTAAGGCCATCACATATATAATACAGCACAGTGTGAAACTATTTAGTAACTAACCTATTATTTCCAATCAAGACAATATTAATGGAGTGCCAAATACCTTGTACATCTACGAGTGCATACTTGCCAAAAGGCCTTCTTTTCTCAAATGCATGATAACTTGAGCAGTAATGCCAAAGGCGGCAGGAGCAATGGCTCTTATAAAATATAGTTTCAGACAAAATCTAGCGCGTAATCAAGAAAACCTTGTGGTCGGTTGTGTTTGGATAAAGGGGCGTCAACAGAAGATATCTCGGCGCGTCTCACCCGTTTGCGCATGCCTAAGGTTGCTAGCAAATTCACGCTAATAGGGTCCGTACAACACATATTAGGCGGATATGGTGTTGGTTACTACTACTCTATCCTTGGCCATGCTTATTGTACTAGCACTCACAGCGCTGTTCAATTTGCCTACTAAACTTATTTTACTCATTGAAGGTAGCTAAAGCTGCACAGTTGTAAAGCTTTTATTACCTCTTTGGTCATAATGATATTGCAGAAGTGAAAGGTGAAGAATCTGCAACTAGCATGTCAGTTAACACCGGCGTGTTCATGGCAAATCTCGGAAACAGTATTTTGAATTGTATTGGAGGTATGATAAATACGGGTATTTCTGGATTCACGCGAGCCAGCATTGATATCCAGAGACGTCCAGGTGAAAATGAAATAACAACGTGGATCTTTTGCGGTTTTGTTTCGGTAGGTGAAAATCATCATCATTCATTATTTGAAGTTACAGTGACTTTCTCCCTTTAGATCACTGTGCTCTACATCATAGTGAGAAAAGATAAATGTATGTTATATATAAGCATCATAATTGATATTGTTAATGTTAATTTTTGTTGTTGTTATAATTATATATATATATAGATACACTGAGAAAATATGCCAGTCCATCCACAGTGCCAGTGGTAGCTACAGCTTCACCAGTGGATCATGCTAGCCCCACAACTGAAAAGAGATTGGTTAAAAGTAATGAAAATAACAGTTGTTTTCCACAATTGATCTATATATTATATAGTATTGCTGAAAGTTAATGGTGATCTGTGTGTGTGTGTGTGTGCATGCAGTTAGTTTCTTTATATGAGTAGGTTTCAGGATATGGTCTAGGCTTGTAATTCCATTTAATGATGGCATAATGCCATTTTGAGATTTCTCTTTGGAATATAATCACAGGGTTTTTCTTCTCTGCTTGCATGCTATATACTGTGTTGGCAACATTTGAGCTATTCTGTGATGGCATGTGTTATGAAAGCACTGCCTGGTCTCACTAGATCCTGTGGTGGGAAAGTGTCTGGAGAGATTAATAAAATCGATGGGACCAGAACTTTTGTACCGCGGAATTGAGACCGCTATTGAAGCATCAGGCAGATTGGACTTATGTGACACTTTTAAATGTTCTTTACTTTTTTATGAAAATAATGTAGTACTTATGAGTATAATTATTGTGGTCACTTTTACAATCATATTCATTATTATCAACATGATAATCAACTTGAAATTGTATTCTCTCGTTTCGACTAGATGCTCTAGTTTTGATCAGGAATTCGTGATGAAGGCTAGAGCATCTAATCGAAACGTCGAGAGAATACAATTTCAAATTGATTATTGATAAGATTATTGTTATGTCAACTGAGAGTTCATTGAAAGATCATATTCATGGTTGCATTATCGTTTTGCCACAAAAGAGAATTTTGTTTTAGTGAAGTTAAGAGTAGTTGAGAACCCACAAACAGATATGACATGTTATTGGATACACCTGCGTGATACTCACTTATACTCTCCATGCATGGATATTTTTATTTACGTATTTCAATAATTATTATTATACTTGGCCAAATTATTATATATTGCCAATTATGCATTACAAGAACATAGTATTACATGATAATGTTCAATCATCTCATCAGCAAGTACATCAGAATTCGTTCCGGAAAGTGAGTACGGTGGCAGGGTGATGTATGAGAAAATCTCCAATATAGTGACAGAAGCCTATTATCTTTCTAAACACAACAACTTATTGAAGCCTAAAATGATAACAAGTCCGATGCTGAAGGATGTCTTAGATGTGGTGGAACCATTACAGGTGAATTAACATTTATTTAATATTAGAGCAATGACTATTACAATGACATGAAAATGATTATACATAGAAATATATTCAAGAAGGTGTGCTGAATTTGAATTTAATGTCGCAAGAGTACATGAAGCAGAATGGTATATATATATATATAGAAAGGGTTACATGCTTGTATGAATTTCTGTTTCATTCTGTGTTCATAATAAATGGCAGCAGAGCTTCTAAGAGCAGAAGACAATATCAAGTCAATGTGCAAATACAAAGATGGTATGCCCCTGTTTACAAAGTAATAAATGCAGATTGTATTTAGCTATAGTTTGTGTAATTTTTCACTGCAGTAATAGAAAATGAGGCAGAGTTATCACAGTGCCTGTCCACTAAGGTACTGCAGACATAATTTATTTTAAAATAGCATATTCATTTTATATTTCATTAGGATAAAAAAATTGCAAGACTGCAAAAAATGGTCAACAAGCTTAGAGCAGGAGTAAATCACTTTTCAAGTAAGTATACAATTCCATATTTTAGGGAGTGCAGTTGCACTTCCTCTGTATTGGTTGGGCATGTTTTAAAATAAAAAATAAAAAACAAGAAAAAACACCTTAATATCTCAACTAAAACTCACTAGGAAAGCTTCTTGGTATCCTAAATGGTTTTGGTTGATTTTAACTCCAAAACCCTTCCAGCATGCCTTGAGTCCCTTTGTGAAGGTTCCGATATATATAGAATATCAGCAATCCAAAGAACATTAAAAAAAACACGTGAAATTCATCTTCAAGATCTTTTAATGTACATTTTCCCCCCACACATAACTAGCATACAATATGTCATTTGTCATAACTTTACTTCCAGAAGAATACAAATTGCATTGCAATGATTAACGTGTTTCTTGAATATCCCAAAGAGTAAAATATTTGTAAATGCAATAAACACAACTGTCAACTCTCAGTCGACATAATAACATTATAATAACCAAATATTCTAGAGCATCTAGTCGAAACATCGAAAGAATACAATTTCAAGTTGATCATTGAGAAGGTTATTGCTGTACATGCACTATCGAATCTTTGGGGCAAATTAGTATAGGAAGTGTTACTCCACAGGGGTTCATACAGTTTGGGGGGGGGGGGGGGGGGGGGGGAACTCAAAACATTTGGCATTTATGTGATGGGCGTGCATAAGCAAGCCCCAAGTAGGGGTGGTATGCCCCCAGATTTTTTTTGCAAAATCGATGCTCTCAGATTGATTCTGAGACATTTTGAGGGTACTTTCCTATAGTTAAAGTACTAGCACATGGACAGAACATTCTAGATTATGACACAGTGCATCTTGCCACAGAATAGTTTTGCTAGTATCGTGTTCCTGTCAGAAGTTCTGGATACCCTGGCAAGGATGAATGTTTCGATGCAAAGAAAGCTACTCGATTTGACAGGTTACCGGTACTTCTGAAAATCACGATGGATCAACTCGAGTATCTAAAGGACGAAAGAAGTGAGTGGTTGGGTTCAGTCGAGTCTGAAATATCTCTGTTGAAGGAAAAACACGATATAGCACTCCACACACATGGATCTGCATGAAGCCGTTGGTCTTCTATCACAATCACAGCCGAGTTGCAATTCCATACGTCGATTCCCTTCTTCTAAATATTAAGAGTCGATTTACTGATAAAGCCATGAAGATTGTTACTGCCATGTCCATATTCAGTCCCTCACTACTACCCGCTGAAGCGTCCTTACCATCATACGGCAGTGAGCAAATCAGGATTCTTGCCAAGTTCTATGGAAAATAAGCAGAGGTTGAGTATGCGAGGACGACTTACATCTCACCTCCATTGCTTGATGGCGATGAGCTTCTTTCAGAGTGGAAGATATTTAGACAGGCTTTGCTAGTGGAGAAAAAGGCAATAATGGAACATAAAGAAGAGTCGGTATCTCCTAGCATGCAAGAAATCATGGACGAGATGAACAAGTCACATACGTACGTAGGAATTTCCCCCGAGACGTGGAAGCTATTGAACATTACAATGGCACTTCCTGTTGGCACAGCAACAGTAGAGCGTTCCTTTAGTCAAATGAAGTTGATTAAAACTTGCCTACGCAGTCGTCTATCTGACTCGAACCTAGAACATTTAATGAAAATTAGTATAGAGGGTCCTCCATTGACCGATGTGGACTTTAATGCAATTGTCGACATTTTTAAATGGCGTATTTTACTTTAATTTAGTACTACTGAACTCACTGTATTGTAATTTTTACCATACATTATTGTATATCTTCGCTTATATATTATAAAGTGTTCATGCATATTCATGCATAATTATTATAATTTTATTACTGTTGATCATCTTTGAATTTGTTATGGCTTCTACTTTCCCTTCTCTGTACTGCTCTTTTCCCCCGTTACTGTAATGTATCACATAAGAAATTTCATTAATATAAATTTTTATTGTGAAAATTCTGGGGGGGGGGGGGGGGTGAAATCATTTGGGGGGGGGGGAGATATCCCAGGGCTTCCCCCCCCCCCCCCCCCCCCCCCTGTATGAAACCCTGCCTACTCACCTATGTATAAAAAAATAAAAAAAAATAAAAAATTCCTCTGACTGAGCAGCCTCCGATCTCTTTTAATAGTTGCTCCAGAACTAACTAATCTTAGCAGAGTTAGTCTTTACCATGTATATTTATAAAGTGCACATGAAAAGACCACAATTATGTAGTTAACCTGGTTTTGTTGTGAAAATTTTGTGCTAGCTGTTGTTAACCACACAATCTCATCATCCACCTTGCTTCTACTGAATATGAATATGATAGTACAATAATAATTATGATCAAAGCAGCTGCTAGTATTCTATACTTGATTTTAAAAAAAATCTTTTTTTTTTACAAAATAGTAAGTTCTCACCAACTAACTGGTCACTTCCTATATAAAAAACATGCAGTTACTTTATCTGTTGCTAAGCTCAATATTGCATGGTTGAGAAAACCAACCTTTCTGCACATCTGATGGTGTTGCATAGCTCTGCAGTCATGTGTTGTAATACATCTGGTGCTGAGGAAAAGGGGCTGGTTTTCAAGATTAGATATTGCACATGCACACACATACAAACACACATACACACATACAAGTGCACACACACACATACAAATGCACTCACATACACATGTATACACACACATACAAATACACACACACACGCAAGTGTGATGAATGTGATGATGATATTGACCCGATTTCTCGTTTACTAAGTCAAGAAACGATTTATAGTATATAATCAACTTGAAATTGTATTCTCTCAATTTTCAACTAGATGCTCTAGCCTTTATCAGGAATTTATGCTAGAGAATCTAGTCGAAACATTGAGAATACAATTTCAAGTTGATTATTGAGAAGGTTATTGTAATGTTATTATGTCAACTATGTCAACTGAGAGGTCATTGAGGATTTATAGCTGTTGTAAAAGTTGGAGTCTTTGATACTCAAATTATACTTGTGGTTACTCAAGTTTGGGCATGGGAGGAAAGAGATGATTCAGTTTGAACATCCTCTGCTAGTTTACTATCTTGGTGATTTGATTTAAAGGTATACTGGAATTGATTATGGAGCTAAAAATAGAAAAATCATCATTTAGAATGCTAATAAGCTATGCTAGAATTGATTATGGAGCTAAAAATAGAAAACACCATTTCGAATGATGTTAATAAGCTATGCTGGAGCTAAAAATAGAAAAATAGCTAGCCCTAGCCCCAGCCCTAGCCATTTAGAAGGCTAATAAGCTACCTAAGTGAGAGATATAAGCTCTTCATTGTGTTTTGTGTCCATTTTGAAACCAAAGTCAAACCAATCTAAAGAGTGGAGACTATGCCATGATGAAGAACTTGGTGGTTAGTATATATATTGGTAGTGAAATTATCATTCTGTAAGATAGCTACACCATTTGTCCAGTCAAACACTCATTGTCCAATCCATACAATTAGGGGTACATGAATATGATTATAATACTAATTAATAGGTGCATAATTCAGTTCTGTTACAATTCTATCATTACTGCAATGCTATAGATGATAACAAGTATGTGACGATGGAATTTAACACCATCGTCTCGCAATTAGAGAATGAAAGAAATGTGCACAATGATATGCTGGAGCTCTTTCAGAAATCAATGGAGGAGGAACACGAAGTTCAGAAGTTTATTGATGATGAACTTGAAGTCCAGATAAGATTGAAAAAGGCATGTGAGGAAGAATATTCCAGAAATTTAAATTACATTGTAAAGATGCTGCTGACTGCTGCTAATGTAAGATTTAATTTTAGAATAATGATAAATCATAAATCTTATGATTTTCATACCAATACAGCCAAATATAAATATTGTTCAGTCAGATCGCATGGAAAGTGTGCTGTTGAACTGTTATTAGTGGAATGTCAACAGGTGTGGCTAATATGATTATTATCTGCTGAAATCATTCAGATTTCTTTTTCAATCACCTTTTTCTTGGTTTTTATTGGCTATGCTTCAACCAAAATACTTCAGTCTTCACTGATGAAGATTGTGAACAATAGTGAAGACTGAAGTACAGTGAAGACTGAAGTACAGTGAAGACTGAAGTACAGTGAAGACTGAAGTACAATGAAGACTGAAGTGCAGTAAAGACTGAAGCACAGTGAAGACTGAAGTACAGTGAAGACTGAAGCACAGTGAAGACTGAAGTACAGTGAAGACTGAAGCACAGTGAAGACTGAAGCACAGTAAAGACTGAAGTACAGTGAAGACTGAAGCACAGTGAAGCTGAAGTACAGTGAAGACTGAAGTACAGTGAAGACTGAAGTACAGTAAAGACTGAAGTGCAGTGAAGACTGAAGCACAGTGAAGACTGAAGCACAGTAAAGACTGAAGCACAGTAAAGACTGAAGTACAGTGAAGACTGAAGCACAGTGAAGACTGAAGCACAGTGAAGACTGAACTACAGTGAAGACTGAAGTACAGTGAAGACTGAAGTGCAGTGAAGACTGAAGTACAGTAAAGACTGAAGTGCAGTGAAGACTGAAGCACAGTAAAGACTGAAGTGCAGTGAAGACTGAAGTACAGTAAAGACTGAAGTGCAGTGAAGACTGAAGCACAGTAAAGACTGAAGTGCAGTGAAGACTGAAATACAGTGACGACTGAAGCACAGTGAATACTGAAGTGCAGTGAAGACTGAAGCACAGTGAAGACTGAAGTACAGTGAAGACTGAAGTAAAGTAAAGACTGAAGCACAGTGAAGACTGAAGTGTACAGTGATGACTGAAGCACAGTGAAGACTGAAGTGCAGTGAAGACTGAAGCACCGTGAAGACTGAAGTACAGTGAAGACTGAAGTGCAGTGAAGACTGAAGTACAGTAAAGACTGAAGTGCAGTGAAGACTGAAGTGCAGTGAAGACTGAAGCACAGTGAAGACTGAAGCACAGTGAAGACTGAAGTGCAGTGAAGACTGAAGTACAGTGAACACTGAAGCACAGTGAAGACTGAAGTGCAGTGAAGACTGAAGTACAGTAAAGACTGAAGTGCAGTGAAGACTGAATCACAGTGAAGACTGAAGTACAGTGAAGAATGAAGCACACTGAAGACTGAAGCACAGTGAAGACTGAAGTGCAGTGAAGACTGAAGCACAGTGAAGACTGAAGTGCAGTGAAGACTGAAGTGCAGTGAAGACTGAAGTACAGTGAAGACTGAAGTACAGTGAAGACTGAAGTACAGTGAAGACTGAAGTGCAGTGAAGACTGAAGCACAGTGAAGACTGAAGTACAGTGATAACTGAAGCACAGTGAAGACTGAAGTGCAGTGAAGACTGAAGTGCAGTGAGGACTGAAGTACAATGAAGACTGAAGTACAGTGAAGACTGAAGCACAGTGAAGACTGAAGCACAGCGAGGACTGAAGTACAGTGAAGACTGAAGCACAGTGAATTACTGAAGTGCAGTGAAGACTGAAGTGCAGTGAAGACTGAAGTGCAGTGAAGACTGAAGTATTTTGGTTGAAACATTTGGCAGTAAAAACAAAAATGCTGATCAAAAAACAAATCAAAAAACATTGGGTGTACCTTAGCTGCCATACATTGTTTATATATAGATATATGACGTATGGTTAATGCATATTATGTGAGATATATAGCTGATCAGAATATAATGGGAAAAATCACTTCTAGCAGAACATTTGTAATTAACTTATATTGTGTTCCACCTTGCAGGCAGAAAATAAAAACTTGGATTCGATCAAAGACTTTGTGGCGAGTGATTTCTTCACCAATTTCCTAGCCACCAAGGATTTCTCTGAAAACCTGAGTGCAAGTGCCCTGCTCAAAGAACTACACCATCTTGCAATTTCCTACTCTGATCACCTAAACAGTCCAAACTCACCAACATAAACACTGAACATGAGATCTTTCAGAAGTGTACACGGTTAGATTTTGGAAGTCTTCTTCCAAGCCTAACCACATTAGTTTTTTTTGTGTTAAAACAGTTTGTTCATCCTCCCAAAGACATCAAACTCTAGTCATAGCCAATTCCTAAGCTAGCCATGATGTGTAATTAACATTCATTTCTTCTTGGTTATAATGCAGATTAGTTCAAATGTAACATAGCATTACATGGTGGTTGTTAACATGTTGAAGCTATGTGTAATTTATGAGAGCATAAAAAAATTATAGTCTCCCTTTGTTTATTATGCTAACACATTCATGCAAATAGGTTGTCTAGAGGGTGTATATATACATTTTTCAAAGTACCTTCGGGGTCAAAAAACCCATTCCCTCCTTTAATTAAACCTAATTCGTTTTAATTTTAGCTACGCCCACTTCCATATAAGCACCTTTTTAATTCTCCATGTAGAGCGTTGCATAAACATTACCAAGTTACGTTATAGAAGTTCTTACTGTAGTCAAAGTGGCACAACCTTCTAGGTAGAGGGCTCTGACATTAGGAATCATGCCTGTCATTCTGAGCCATAACTGGCAGCAAGCTGTCTTGTTGAAATTTAGATGCATCAAAATATTAATATATTTCAGTCATAACATTCAGCAGTAATATGAGGTGACCACACTCCGCTGAGAAGTGCTGTACTATAACATATAAGCTGACAGTGCACCCCCTCAAGTTATAACTGTAGCTGTCGGGCCCACTTCTCTCCTCAGAGACAGAGAGTTAGTGCTAGCACATGATATAATCATCCCACACACATGAGCAGCTCTGTTGCAGCATGGATTTTTATAAGTCAACCTTATCACTGAATTGTGATACCTGCTAGCCTCACAAATAATAGGCCAGTTGTATAGTCGTTCAGGGGCCAGGAAATCTTGGGACGGGACAGTTGGAAGGCACAATGAGAATTGATGCAAAACAAAAAAATCTTCTTTGAGGTTTTCTTTCCCACATGGCAACCTTTTCATTTCACTTCAGAGTCTGCTAAGCTATATAATAGGAGATGAGAGGAAAAACAGGTTTTTACATGTTATCACACTTCTGATAAGATGTCTTACGATGAGGATAGTTACTAGCTAATCATTAACTGATAACGTATTGACCTAGTCCAGCCTCTTTACTGATCGCTACTAGTCTAACCAAGTGAGACTACTAACAGTGGCCCACCAGCCTTCAGTGTTTCTGCCACCTAGACTACTAACAATGGCCCACAGTGTTTCTGCCACCTAGACTACTAATAGTGGCCCACCAGCCTTCAGTGTTCTGCCACCTAGACTACTAACAGTGGCCCACCAACCTTCAGTGTTCTGCCACCTAGACTACTAACAGTGGCTCACCAGCCTTCAGTGTTTCTGCCACCTAGACTACTAATAGTGGCCCACCAGCCCTCAGCGTTTCTGCCACCTAGACTACTAACAGTGGCCCACCAGCCTTCAGCTCTTCTGCCACCTAGACTACTAATAGTGGCCCACCAGCCCTCAGCATTTCTGCCACCTAGACTACTAACAGTGGCCCACCAGCCTTCAGCTCTTCTGCCACCTATACTACTAACAGTGGCCCACCAGCCCACAGTGTTTCTGCCACCTAGACTACTAACAGTGGCCCACCAGCCTTCAGTGTTTCTGCCACCTAGACTACTAACAGTGACCCACTAGCCTTCAGTGTTTCTGCCCTGTAGACTACTAACAGTGGCCCACCAGCCTTCAGTGTTTCTGCCACCTAGACTACTAACAGTGGCCCACCAGCCTTCAGTGTTCTGCCACCTAGACTACTAACAGTGGCCCACCCGCCTTCGTGTTTCTGCCACCTAGACTACTAACAGTGGCCTACCAGCCTTCAGTGTTTCTGCCACCTAGACTACTAACAGTGGCCCACCAGCCTTCAGTATTTCTGCCACCTAGACTACTAACAGTGGCCCAACAGCCTTCAGTGTTTCTGCTGCCTAGGCATGTAATTAAGGAAATCTGCAGGAAGAGAGGATAGATTTTTTTATGTGGTTTTGAAAAAAATTTCAAGGCACATACAGACAGAAATGAGAGTGGATAAGAACATGGGAGGGGAATTTTACCCATCGACTCAAACAGAGTGCAGTGGTAGGTGATAATCCTCATGGTGGCATTCTTCTTCCAAAGACACTAAAAGCTGCTGAAAGAGGTGCCAGCTTGTCTCTGTTAGAGGTGAACCAGAATGTTGCCCAAGTTGGCAGCCAATCCTGGAGATGGTGAGAATGGTTTCATCATTCCACCAGACCCTCTCTCTAGCATTTCCACAATGAGTGGGGGGGGGGGACTGTTAATCAGGGAATGGTAGAGCAGGTAAGATGGGATGTTCTCAAGGGAATAGGAGAGGAATAATTATAATAAAGAGTTTTATAATTCACCAACTAGACTGGCTCTGGGCTCCTTGGCTGGCCAGCCAGAGCCCCATTCAGGACCTTATATGGTCAAATGCACTAAGTAGGTAAGTCTAGTGTCATTAGCACTTGTGTGTGTATTCTAATTGCTTTGACTATGGTCTAATGCATAACTAAGTAGGTAAGTCTGATTCACTAGCACTTAGTGTGTGCATCTTAAATTATTTAGTTCTATTTGTGTTCTTGAGTTGTGGGGGGCCACTTTGGTTGGGGATCCCCAGACAGGAACAAACACAACTCCTACTGAATGGCAATTGTCATTGTGGGTAGCTAGCTACCTTCCATTCCTCACCAGCTCACCATGCATGCTCCCTGGTGGTGGCAGTGCCAGCAACAAGTATGAGGGCCTGCAGGATTGAGATCGCCATCATACCCAAGGCTACAAGTCCCCCCCCCACACCAGTTTGGGGCATAGATGTAAGTGTGGGGTGGCTCTGCAAACCCAGAATTAGAGCCAGCACCTCCCTTCTTGGTGCCAGAGCTGCTCCATCCTTGGGGTCAGAGCTGAATACAGGGAAGCAGAGAAGAGGACACCATGAAGGGTATCATGTCTGTGTATTCTGTCGCTATTCTCAGTCCATCATACCTGATAGTCCCTGAAACAGTCTGTGATGATGGCACAGTCATATATCAGGTGAGTGGCATCTCCAGAGGATATCTTGAGACCCAGCCAGTATTCAAGGCAGAGCCGAAACTTTTGATTGTGAAGGTGGAGGCCCATGGCTGGGGAGGATGGGGGAGCAAAGAGGAGAGAGTGAGGGCACATGATCTGGAATCCAGGGCTGAATGAAGGTGGCAGTTGTAAGAGACCTTGTCTATCCTATTGGAAAGTGGACACTGTCAGAGAGGGACATCGATGTCCTCCAATGAAAGCCACTGGGCATCCTAGCAGCAGTTACCAAATCAGCAACAGCTCCAAGTAGGTGGGTGGAAGGGAATACTTGGTGACCCACGCCCCTGGTAACCAGATTAGAGATCTATCCAGAGAGCTAGTGAAGGCAACCATGAAAACTTGTACAGAAAATTACTACATATGCATCGGCTCATATTCTTTGCTAGGATACTGCCAGCTGTTATAAGCACGTGCTATGCACTTACCATGCACGTGGCTAACACATAATCTTAATTTTTCTCTCCCATTTTTAATTCTTGTGGTTAGTAGGACAACGAAAATATGCTGTCGAGACCAGCTAGAGAACTTGGAAGAGATGCTAATTTTTCCAGCATGGAGGGCCTTCCTCGATTTTGGAAAAGAGTGTCCCTCATGAGCCAGAAAGCTGGTGTCCTGAGGGGTGAATGGGGGGCAGCCACAGTAAAATTTAAGTTTTGGTGGGGAGAGCCAACACCATGTTAAAAAGCTGAAGTTCACGAAATCTGTGCGCACCCTATTGTTATTCGCCGCGGTCATATTCTTGTTTTCCCTTTCCATAATTTTGAACTGCTCTGCGCATATCCAGCAACTGGGTAGAAATAAGTGTCGGCGAGAACAACTTACGACATCCTAGAAGTCGACACGCTCGCTTTGACGATTGCTCTTGGGAAAGGTATCACCGCGCGTCCCTTGCATTTGCGCATAATTATGCGATTCCTGCGGGGTACGCGAAAGTTCACGCCGATATCCTGGCGTTCAGATATCTATTCTGTAACTGTAATATTTAAGCAGGTATGGCTGTAGTTGCTACTCTATCCTTGATTGTGCTTTTTGTAATAGCACTCACCACACTGTTCAACTTGCAGATGAAACTTGCTGTACTCATCGAAGGTAACACAAGTTGTGAACACAAACAAATTATTATTACTTACATCTTGCCATAATGCAGAAGTAAAAAATGATGATGCTTCAATTATTATACCAGATAATACTGATGTATTCATGGGAACTATTGGAAATAATGTTTTAAGCTCTTTTGAAACTCTTCGTCATGTTGGATCTGTGATTGGAGATAATATTTTCAACTATATCGGAAGGATTGGAAGTTCTGTACATACAATAGATTCTGACACTGGCACTAGAGCTAGAAGAAGCACTGATATCCAGAGATATACAGATAAAAATGGAACAGACACAGGAATTTTTTTTGTTTTTTTTGTGGTAAGGATGTGTTCTAATTTGGAATTACATATATACAATTATGAACACTCATTCTCTCTCATTTAGTGCATCACACTGTATATATTAATGAGCAAAGTGAAAGGTATGCGTGGATGGTAAATGCTGCAGTTGATACTGTTAATGTTTCAATTTTGTTCATTAGATACACTGAGAAAATATGCTAATCAATCCACACATACTGAAGTGTTAATTGAAAGTACAGAGCATGCTAGGCCCGCACAAACAAAGAGAAGTGATGCAGGTAAGGAGAGTATGGAAGGAAAGTTATGAAGTGCTTCTCCAAAGTTCCAAAGTTAATTGAAATGTTGACAAAGGTTATGCCGGGTGTGTGTGTGTGTGTGTGTGTGTGTGTGTGTGTGTGTGTGAGCATGCGTATGAGTGTGTGCATGCAGGGTGTAGGAAACATGTGGTTCAAATTCACTGGTATTGAAGGGATGACAATAAATATTAGGAAATGTTATATATATATAATTGAGGAAGAAAATGTTGGAAGATCATGCCAGCAATTAATATTAGACTAGGTAGCACACCATAAGCTCATTGTGGGGAGCTCATTCAGATGTCCCTACAAGATTCCTATGATGTTTGAATTAGCACAAAAGTTGTTTATACATTGGCCATGACTGAGCTTGCGACATGCTTCTTTGCATACACGCAATATTCAAAGATGATTAAGTATGTACCTGTTACTGTTGTCTTGATAAATTTAAGAGCTGAAAAGGACTATTCACTCATGGTTGGCACAGGTAACTGATGCAACAAGAATGATGATTATCAGTTTTATAACTTTAGAATGGTCAGCTGTCCAAGAGATTTGAAGTGTTATACTACAGCATTAAATACTACAGCATTAAAGTCAGGAGATCTGCTGTTCTCTTGAAATTCTCTTCAGAAGCAACAGCAGTAAATGTTCATCTCTGATGCTGATAGACTACAACACCAAAAACAGTTTTTATGTTTTTATGGAGTGATTCACATTCTAGCTTGCAGTTCAAAATGGCAAAAGAAAGAGAAAGAATGGGCTAATGTTTTGGTATATAAATCAGGGACCATAGCACTTTATAACAAAACCTTGAGGTCAGGCCCAGTCAGACCTTCAATTCACTTAAATCCTTTGAAAATGGGAACGTTTTTTAATGGTCCTCGTCAGTTTATTTCAGTTGCATTTGTGGCTATTTCATTGCTCCAAAAATATATCCTGTAGCTATGCCTTCACTAAAGTAGTATGCATACCTCCTTTATCCATCAAGCTGATCACTACTGTTGAGGCTGGTCATCACCGTTGAGAAACGGAAACATCCTAAGATTATTGACTTCGATGGATTCTAGCATACTTAATGCTGAAATAGCTAAAACAAAATGCTATTAAACTTTTCCTTGACCTCACTCTGTCTGGTTGCTTGCTAATTATGGGTAGGTACATATGGAAATTTCATGCATATTATCCAAAAATTCTAAAAAAATGCTGCCCAAAATTCCATACCAAAATGCTATATAACATTATTCTAAAACTCTTTAGCTACAAAAATGCCAGCATAATTTATCAAGGCCTACCTAGTGAGGCAGGTTTTCCTGTTTTACCTGTCATAAATACAACAGGATATGTAAACAAGGAAATGGTTGTCCAAGACCAGGACACTAGTGGCAGGTTTAAAGTATGTGGAGAGAGAAATGGCTGCAAAGTTCATAGCTGACAGGGGGATGCTGGAGTTTCATTATGACATAGCTAGTCATCTCTCAACATGCCTAAGCTATGGAGGTGGATGCGTCATATGTGATGAGGAAGAAACTATATCAAGTTGGCAAGGCAAAAAAACTCAGTTCCTTGGCATGCTTCATTTGTGGCAGCTGCTATTAGAGGCCTGAGTATATACAATATGCTAAAATGTTTGCCTATTATTCTATGCTGAATTTCTTTTCCCCTGCCAATTATTCTTTAATGTGTCCATTATTCTTTTTTTACCTGCCTATTATTCTCATGAATTTAAAAAAATTCGTTAAATATAGATATGAATACAAGTTCAGCATTGATGATTATAACAATTTTATGTTGTAACATAAGGAGTAGTTCAGTGATTAATGCCGATTTGAACATAAGGGATGTTTTCAATGTAATCTTGGAGTGTGCTGGTCTGCTGCTCATTGAAGGATGCCTTTAGAATAGAAAAAACACGTTCTGATGCTGCAGAAGTAGGTTGTACAAGCACTGCTTTCGAAAAAGCTGAAACCCTATGACGAAGTGCCTGAGCATTCTCCTTCCATTTATTGGGACAGAAGTTCTCATCAATGTCATCACACTTGGCCAGATAAAGTTGTAATTCCTTTTTCAGTTCCTCAATATCATCATCTCTAGAGAAGAATGGAATGGCAGAAAGAGAATAAAGATCCAGTGCTGTTGGCTGCATTTCATGTGCTTTTTGTGGATGAAAAAGATGCGCAGCCTTAAAAGCTTCCAGAGGTGCTTGCATGCTTCCACACAACTGTTGCTGAAAGTAATTGATTGCTAGGTTTAGCACAATTTCCAGAATATTGAATCTTCTGTGGCTGAAGTGTTTATCTGTCTGGCAATTTTTTGAGACATTGCTTGAACATTGGGACAGTGTGCTGAATTTATTGCAGCTAAGGTTGTTTTTATTTGAACTTCACACTTCAATGCTAGGGGCCCCATCTCCTTAAAAGGAAATACGTTGCTTTGATGAAGTGTTCGCCCCAGTCCACAATTGCAGCAAGCTCCAACTGAAAATGTATGCACTTTTGCTTGTTAGTTAAATGCAATGCACCTTCTCATTCATGGATCAAACTGGATAATAAATCGATACGATGTTTAGAGATGCGTGCTCTAACTAAAGTGTATGACAAGGGGCATGCGCATGGTAAGGGGTCGCTAACATGGTAAGGGATCGCTGTAACAGGGAGGTACATGATACAAGGTGTGTGCATGGAATGAATAGTTTAGATGATTATTGTCTATCTCCCCCCAAGTCCTTCGTCAGGGGGACTGAAAGAGTTAGGGAGCCTGTCCGTATCTTTGCGGGGGCTTTATGGTCCTCGTACTTCTCCGTAGGGTCTGGTCTGGGTTGGTGGGTTTGGGTGGTGGTGGTGGGATCTTGGCCAACGTTTTGGGGGCCAGTGGTGGTAGGTTGTCTCGGTGGTTCTGGGTGCCGGCGACAGCTGCGTATGTTCGGGTGGTGGCCGGCGTGGTAGTTCGCTGCCTCTGGGTTGTTGGTTCCGGAGAGCCAGGTAATGGTTGGCTGGTTGATGTAGCCGGGGTGATTGGTAGAGGTTGGCTGGGTGGTGGTGCCTGGGTGCCTGGTGATGAGTGGCTAGGTGGCGGTGCCGGGGTGCCTGGTGATGGGTGGCTAGGTGGCGGTGCCGGGGTGCCTGGTGATGGGTGGCTAGGTGGCGGTGCCGGGGTGCCTGGTGATGGTAGGGGGTGGTCCGGTGGTGGGATGGGGAAGGTGTTCCTCCTGAGGTATTGGCGGTTGCGAGTGGTAAGTCTGCCGTTGCTGTCCATCCGGACTTGATACTGCATGACCTCTACCACCACGCCTGTGCTGTCCCATTTGGTTGGGTGGTGGCCGGTCTGGTTTTGCACCAGTACTCTGTCTCCGCGTATGAGGGGGGAGAGGTTTTTGGTGTGCTCCGTCCAGCGTTTCTTGCCCAGGGATTGGCGCTTCTCTAGTGCTGTTAGCCTTATCTGTTGGGTAGCACCTTCCTGGGTCGGCTGTTGAAGTCGTGTTGGGAGGGTAGGTAGCAGGTCTCTGGTTGGGCGGCCAAAGAGGCACATGGCCGGTGACATCCTCGTGTCAGGGCAGGGGCAGTTCCTGTAGGTCAGGAGTGCCTTGAAGAAGGCTGACTTCAGGGCGCCCCCTGGGTCTGTGTTCCCGGTGATGAGTCGCTTGACGGTTTTGACCCCTGTTTCGGCGCGGTTGTTCGCGTGGGGGTGGTATGCCGAGGATGTCCTGTGGTGGACCCCCCAGCTAGCCAGCAGATCTTTTGTTGCGTGGGCGGTGAATTCGGGTCCTCCATCTGTTGTGAGCGTGGCTGGGATGCCAAAGGTTGCAAAGGTCTCCCTGAGTACCTGTATGAGGCCTGTGGCTCCGCTGCTCGCCTGCGATACGATGGGCCATCCCGAGAAGCGATCCACCAGTACGAGGTAGACGGATCCTTCGTGGTGGAAGAAGTCTGCGTGTAGGTGCTCGAACGGGTGGTCCGCCTCCTCAGGGGTTATTGGTGGCATGTGGGGTTGAGAGGGGGCATTCCCGTTGCAGATGTGGCATCTGCTCCTTGTGGCGGCGATATCTGCTGTCAGGCCTGGCCAGTATATGGATGCTTTCGCCCTGGCTGTCATCCCGCTTGTCCCTTGGTGTGCAGTGTGCAGGGTGGCAAGGCATGCTTGCCGTAGGGAGGAGGGGTTGATGAGACGGTCGCCCAGACATACCACGTCGTCGACTATTGTGAGGTCGGTTATCACAGGAAAATACGCCTGTATCCCCACTGGGAGCAAGTCACGTTTGTTGGGGGGTCCTGCTTCTATGACCAGCATAAGGTCCTGGAGGGACTGGTCTGCCGTGGTGGCTATCTGAAGCTGTTCCCAGTTGATGGGGGTGGCTGAAATCGCTGCGCACATTGCTGAGGAGAGGCCGTCGTCGTCTGCGAGGGCAAGGGTGGAGCAGTTCGGGCCGGGGGCTGGCAGGTCATCTGGCAGGTGGAGTCTGGCGGGTGTCCTTGTCCCAGTTGGGTGACGTGACAGGGCGTCACTGGTCAGGTTTCTGGCGCCCGGGATGTATACCATCCTGAATCGGTACCTGAGGGTCTTCTCTTTGAGATTCCTCAGGCGGGGATTCGGGATGTCCTCCAGGCACCTGTCCCCGAATAGCTTCAGCAGTGGTTTGTGGTCCACCGCTACTGTCAGGTCCCGGCACCCGAGTACAAAGTGCCTGGCTTTGTCAAGCGCGTCGGCTACGGCTAGGGCCTCCCCTTCCACAGGGGCGTATCGAGACTCTGCTGCATGAGTGAATCTCGATCCCACCAAGGTGACGCGCCAGCCGTCCCGGCAACAGAAAGGATCGCGGGACGGGCACTGGCAGTGTTTCTGTGTGAGCCAGAAGCCAATCCCGTCCTTGCTCCAGTCTGTCGCCAGGCAGGTGGGGCGCCCCTTGTCGAAGATCTCTACTCCCGCTCGGATGCTCTCGCATATGTGTTGTTTGGACGCGGCGAGGGCTTCGGTCAGCTGATCTGACCATTGGAAGGGGGTGGAGGGCTTCAGGAGATCCCTGAAGGGGAGCATGGTTGCCGTCATGGCGAAGGTGTAGGAAATTTGGTTTACGAGGCCAAACCATGCTTTGATGTCAGTGATGTTTGTTGGGGTGGGGAATTCCTTGATGGCCGCCGTGAATTTGTCAGCGGGGCGGACCTCTGTGGGGGTGACTGTGAACCCCGCGAACTCCACTTCGTCTTCTGCAAAGCGGAACTTTGTTGGGTTCAGGGTGATGCCGTTCGTGGCACAAATGTGCAGCCACCGCACTGCCTGATAGAAGGATCCCTCTATGTTATCCGCCCATAGCAGGGCATCATCGATGCACTTGGTCTTGTTGGTTACATTGGTAATGAGGGCGTCGTACCGTGCCGTGTAGGCGTCTCCCGAGGCGATGTAGCCTTGTGGGGCCGTCAGGTAGCGGTACCTCCCCCAGGGTGTGATAAACGTGGTGTAATGTTTGTCTCCCTCAGCTAGGGCCACGGAGTGGTAGCCGTTCCACGCGTCGAAGATTGTTTTCTTCGTCATTCGTGGGATGGCCCTGGCCTGGTGGAAGGGTGAAGGGCAGTGGTGGGTCTCCCGGGTGGCGTGCTGGTTGAGGGGTTGGAAGTTTATGGTCCTCCTGAGCGCCCCGTTCTTCTTGGTGCAGATCACCATTCGGTGGCACCAAGTGACGGGCGTGCCCAGGGGGACCTTTTCCAGCACGCCGAGCCGGACATCCCTGTCCAGCCCTGCCTTCACCTCCTCCTGCCAGTGAATAGGTATGGTGATGGGGGTGTGGCACGGTTTGGGGACAGCGTTGGGGTCGATCTTCAGCGAGAGAGGGGGGCCGGACATCATAGGCAGAGGCTGGTGTTCGCACGTGTTGAATGCGCTGGATGCGTAGAGGTTGAGGAGATACTTCTCCAGCTTCTGTCTGTTTCCCTCTGTGGCTGGGAATGGCAGTGTCGTGGGCCTATCTGGTGGTGGGGATCTGGTGGGACAGGAGCATGGGCGAGCCGCAGGTTGTGTCTGAGGTGCTGGTGGTTTGGCCTGCCGAGTTAGTGGTGGGCTTGTCCCGGTGGTTCCGGTGTCCCTAATCAGTGCCAGTGGTTGGCTGGTGATCTTGCCGTTCGGGGCTGGTGAACGCAGCGGGAATCCCAGATTAATTAGTCCCAGGTCGCATGCTGACATGCTGAGGTAAAGCTTGGTGGCTACGGGACTAAAGTACATCATTTGCCTCGTTTCCTTGTCTGTGTCTCTGGCTCTGATCCTGGTGAGTGCGGCTCCCATGATGGGCATGGGGTTGCCACTGGCAGAGTTCATGGTGAGGGAGCTTGGGATGAGGTCTTGTACACTGAGGTTGAGGCCACGCATGAGGGTGGGGCCTGCCAAGCAACTCTGGCAGCCGGTGTCGGCGAGGGCACTTGTGGTGAGGTTTCGCCGCTCTCTCCTGAGGGTTTGCCCGTGGGTCTGGAAGTCTGCTCGATGGGTGGAGACGATGACGTTGAGGGTTGGTTGGGGTGGTGAGCGACGCTGTGCCCAGGTTTGGGATGCCTGGTCCCAGGTTTGGTGTGGCAGGGTGCCTTCCGTCATGTCGCTGACCATTTCCTGGATGGCACTCTCTTGCTCTGCTGTCTGCCAACACATCTGTGATGTGTGGTTGGGGCGGCCGCAGGATTGGCAAGTTTTGCCAAATGCAGGGCATTGGGTCCTCCTGATGGCCGTCCTTGCTCTGGTGCCATGGCCTTGGCGGCCGCAGAAGCAGCATGCTGTCTTGCTGTTTGGATGTGGGGTGGGCGTGGTTGTGGGCCATATGGGCGTGGCTGACCGGTTGGGTTTGGGGTGCGTGGCTTTGGGTGGTGGGTGCTGCCGCTGGAGCTTATACCCACTATGCAGTGCATCCCCCTGGTCTGCCTCATCATTGATGGCACTGTTGCTAGCTTGGGGTGGGGTAGTCATTATGGTAAATGATTGTTTGCCTATGACCCTCACCATTATGAACTGTACCAGCTCCTCGACTGTCTGGTCTTTGTCTGGCTCCCTCAACAGGTCCGCCTGGATGTCGGGGTCGGCGAGGCCGACGCACAGTTGGTCCGCCACTCTGTCCTCGCTCTGGCTGTTGACTATCGCACAGCCCGTGCATTTTCGGTCGAATCGACACACCTCGGCCTGGCCTCGCAGGCGGGCCACGAACGACCTGACGGTTTCGCCCCTGTCTTGAGTCATCCTAGAGAGCGTCACTCTGGCTGCCCTCTTGTTCTCCTCCTGCACTGCCATAGCTCTGATGGCTGCCAGGAGGTCTGGCTCTGTGTATTCCCTGAGGGGCGTGGGGCCGGTGGCGTTCATGGTGACGTCCCGGCGGAGCTTGGGGTCTAGGCATGCCAGCAGCTGGATGGTGATATGTGGGGCAGCCAGGCTGGCTGCCTGCGAGTACTCTTTCCACCGGTTCAGGAAGTACTGCCACCCCTTCGAGGTTTCTCCGGCTGATAGCCCTGGTCTGGGGATTTGGGTGGGCTTGAAGGAGGCTGCCTGACTGTGGTCCATCGAGATGTGGCCTGTCATGAGGGCTACTGCCATTCCTGGTTCTGTCCCCTCCGCTATGGTGAAGGGGCAGCCGGCTTTGGGGCAGTTCGCTGACATAAGGTGGGCGGGCGTTAATTGGAGAAGTGAAAATCGGTCTACAAAGCGCGCTAACCTCTAGCCTGCACTCCTGCTGGTGAGGCACACTGTCTAGCTGGATATACTAGTTAGTTAGAGCACGCATAGTTAAATGCAATGCACCTTCTCATTCATGGATCAAACTGGATAATAAATCGATACGATGTTTAGAGATGCGTGCTCTAACTAAAGTGTATGACAAGGGGCATGCGCATGGTAAGGGGTCGCTAACATGGTAAGGGATCGCTGTAACAGGGAGGTACATGATACAAGGTGTGTGCATGGAATGAATAGTTTAGATGATTATTGTCTACTTGTCCTGGAAGAAAGTAATTGTTTGAGGCTGGAGCTGTATCACTATTCTCTAGAAGAAAGGGCTCGATATCACCGTAATGTATCATTATCTGATGTATTACCTCCCACTTGCTCCACCATCGTGTATCACTATAGGAAGCCATTGACCGACCAGTGTTTTGTTTCCAGGCTAACTTGGCCTTAGGACTGTGCGAGAACATTGTTATCCATGCACTCATAAACTCTAGGTGGTTTGGAACTTCAAAGTGTTCACCAACCCTGTTAAGTGTATGGGAGAAGCAAAGCACATCCAATAATTTGGGATAAACTATTTTCAAAATACGTAAGGCAACACCATTTGAAGAGGCTCTATCACGCAGCTGGCCAATAGCATGTTTGGTTCAATGCTATATGTGGTAGAAAGAACTTTGATAAGCTCACATGCTATTTCCTCTCCGGAAGACTTTGCTACAAGTCGCTATTGTATCACGACTCATGATGTTAGATTTAACACCATAAATCATGTGGTTGTGATAATTAATGAAATGTACACAAATAGCCAGTGGACTCAAAGTTCACATAATTATGCTAAAATATTTGCCTATTATTCTCAGCATTATGCTAATTCTCAGAGGCCTATTATTCTAAAAATTATGCCAGCATATTGCCATCTCAGAAACTGAATATGAGAGAACTGACTACACAGTTAATATAGAGATGAAAGGCATACCGGCAATAAAAGAGAGACAGTCTAATGATGGAAAGCATTATGGAACAAACATTATCAAGAGTGCAAACCCTCTCTCTAAAAAGATGTCTGAAATTCTAATACACTTGGCTGCATCATGGATGATAAAAGCACTACCGTATTCCGTAAAGACATTCCTATTAAGTGGGAGGGTAAGGATAATGACATCAATAATTAACAGCAGATGCCTTGGGGTGTTTGTGGGTTTCAGAGAGGAAACTGACACCTTGATGCAAGGGTGTAAAAACAAAATAGTGTATGGTGAGTAATAAAATAATAAAATGCAGACATGCCCCCTTTTTGTTTCTGCACAAAATCAAAAACATCAACAAAATTAAATAAGAAAAAAGATGATTTGATGACTAAAATTTGATGACTAAAATTACAATATCAAATGCATTATACCTGAAATTAAAAATTGCATTCATACAATGCATGCACCTAGTACAACTGCTTGAGAAATAAAGGACTAGTCCACACTTGTCTTTTTGTTATCTGTTCTCCTCCACCTTCTCCCTGCTCTCAAAGTGGGCATGGCCCTAGCCCAGACAATGTGTGGCAGTGATTAAATGGAGCTATATAGGAGAAGGCTCAATGGTTCTCATGTTTGGCAATGTACTTCACAAATAAGAACTTGATGTCAATTCTCTAGCATCCTCTAAACATTAACTGAAAGTAGGACGGGTGCTTCATCTTAGAGTGCGACAAATGGGATTCAGTGACACTTTGGACTTATTCTAGCATAAGGAATTGGCATTATACTCATTTATACTCTGCATGTGTTGATATCTCAATATTTATTATACTGATATAGTGTATATTAATACCAATTATACATATACAGTGTCATTGTGCTCTTGTATTAACAATAATAATTATCATAGAAAGGATTGAGGAACTCCTTCATGAAAATGAACGTCGAGGCAGGGTGATTTATGAGAAAATCTTTGGCATACTAGAAGAAGCTAGTTACCTTTCTGAACACAACAATTTAACCATGCCTAGGATGGTGAGAGATCCAATGCTGAAAGATGTCGCTCATATGGTGGAAATATTGCAGGTAAAATTAAATGTCGAAATAGTTCTAGAGCATTGTGTCTATTCTATATATTACTACATTATACAAATTATTATAGAAATATATTCATGAGGGAGTACTGAATATGAATTTAATGTCACAAGAGTATATGAAGCAAAATGGTACACTTTACTACATTATTATCAGGAAAATTTACATGACATATGCTATTATTTGTTATTATAGCGGAACTTCTGAAAGCAGAAGGCAACCTCCAATTAATGCACAAGTACAAAGATGGTAGGCCCAGTTTGTGAAATTACACAAAATTAATATGTATTTATAGTTGTTATTTCCACTGCAGTAATAGAAAATGAATCAGAATTATTGCAATGTCTATCTAAGAAGGTATAACTACTATATATATATAATATATATACTGACATAACAAAAGGAATATTTATTCTTCATTTTATTTAGGATAAAAAGATTGCAAGACTGCAAGAAGTTCTCAATAAGCTTAAAGCTGGCATGAATCATTTCTCTAGTAAGTATATAATAATTGTATATATATTGTATTATAAAAAAAAATTCCTAGCCATGACAAGGTATGGATCACCTGTTGCCACACATGCATGGAGCAGTAAAATAATTCTCTATAGACAAGAAAAAATTACTATAAAGAATTGAGTTGTCAAAGAAGGAAGGAAACATGACCGTACCCATGTGGACCACAAAAACTTAGATGATCCTTACCATTTAAATCAGTACACACTAAAAATGACTTTCTCGATAATCATTTACTTATCGGTATTTCAGCTATATAGATGGTTCAGGAATATCTTTACCATGTCAACTGAGAGTTTGTTGATAGGTGTATATATATTGTTTTAAAAAGGTCCTCTAAATGTTTGTGCTCTAGTCTAGCTACTTGGCGACATTCTTATTTCCTTTAAAGTCAAACCAGTATGTTTTGTGTGCTTTAAGTACGTACGACTTTTTGCTTGATTTTAATTTTCTTCTGTTGTTTCTGTCAGCTGTAGCCTTGTTGAGAGTTGCTCAAGTCCAGCTGTAGCCTTGTTGAGAGTTGCTCAAGTCCATCTGTAACCTTGTTGAGAGTTGCTCCAGCCAAGCTGTAGCCTTGTTGAGAGTTGCTTCAGTCCAGCTGTAGCCTTGTTGAGAGATGCTCCAGTCCAGCTGTAGCCTTGTTGAGAGATGCTCCAGTCCAGCTGTAGCCTTGTTGAGAGCTGCTCCAGTCCAGCTGTAGCCTTGTTGAGAGCTGCTCCAGTTCAGCTGTAGCCTTGTTGAGAGTTGCTCCAGCCCAGCTGTAGCCTTGTTGAGAGATGCTCCAGTCCAGCTGTAGCCTTGTTGAGAGATGCTCCAGTCCAGCTGTAGCCTTGTTGAGAGCTGCTCCAGTCCACCTGTAACCTTGTTGAGAGCTGCTCCAGTTCATCTGTAGCCTTGTTGAGAGTTGCTCCAGCCCAGCTGTAGCCTTGTTGAGAGATGCACTGTCCCAGCTGTAGCCTTGTTGAGAGATGCTCCAGTCCAGCTGTTGCAATGTTGAGAACTACACCAATTGACGGTCTCAAGTCCCCACTTCAGTTGAATGTCATCTCATTTTTACATACTTTTTTCTGACTTGTTTCTACTTCTTGTATCCATCTTTTTGTTGTTGTTGTTGAGTCAGTACCTTGGAGGGTCAGCTGCTACAACCACCTCCTCCTTCAAGGGCTTGTCAGTTTTTAGTCTTAGTTTTGGTAGTTTACTATATACCTTAGCAAATGATTCAAGGGTGCACTGCATTTTTTTTTTGTAATATCATCCAAACTACTATTAGACTGCTGAGAAGCTTCCTCTGTGTTTTAGCTAAGATATTATGATGAGCTTCGTGTGGTGCATGTGTGTTGTGTTGTGTGTGTGCATGTAAAATGTCATGTACTCTCTGACCAATTGGAAAACTTCTCACTTTTACCTCTATTGCAGTGTTATATTCAATAACAATTTTAAAGAAAACTGGGAAGTTTTATGGCATTTCACTATCATTATACATTTCACTATCATTGTAATACCGAAAAGTCATTTAGCCTCTAAATCCAGAGACAAAATCTGTCGAACTATAGTGGTAAGTGCACTAGCCCTCCCTATATTGGTTTCAAAATGTGACGGCTGACACCCCCCTCCCCCTCCCTTCTTATACTTAAGTCAGCATCTTATCTGCTTATATGAGTGGTGTTTTTGTCTGCTGTTATATATCTGCTAATTTAGTAAACCAGAAGACCCCCCCAATGTAAATGTGGACTGAAATTTATCTATGTTTTTATCTCTTTTCCCCTTTGAGTAACTTGTGCACAAAAATTCATTCATAAACACTTCAGTAACAGAAGACTCGAAATATTCCAATGTAGGTCCACAACTACTCTGTTTCTCAATAGCAGAATAAATGACCTGACTCAGTTCTGCTGTTTGGTCTAAGTTCTCCTCTGCGACTGTTACCAAGTCCTTATAGCAAGGGAGGGCAAGGGGGGGGGGGGAGGATAGCATACTAGTAGGTACTAAAAGAACTCGTCACACTTTGTGGTGTATATAACTCAAAAGTCTCTGTGTGCTCTCTTTTAATGCTAAAATTTCATATTTATAACTATACCCAAGTTACTGGAGTTAAAGTGGTGTTACCACCTCAAAACCCAAGTGCCTAATTTCCAGTTTGTCAAGTGCTGACAGCTGAAATTAGCACCTGTGGCTAGGGGGGAGCCCTACTGTATACGAGTGTTTTCATTAGGTGCTAAAACGTAAGTATGTGGTTAAGCATGCGGTTGGAAATCAATTTCCTTGGTAAGAGTTTGCACTAACATTTTAGGATGCTGGCGGAATGAGTTTCAGCTCAGTAATGAGTGTGTGTGTGTTGTTGTTGTTGTTGTTGTGTTTGTGTGTTTTAGGCCACTGTTATTTTAAATTAGGGGACAGACCATATTCGGAGTGTAACCATACTCGCTGATATATAATGGATCCTTGAATAAGAATATCAAGGGCTTTCACACTTTCTACATTTTGATGGTCTGCCATTTACTACCTCAGAGAAAGATTCAAGGCCCACTAGGAGTCTTTTTGGAGCCATACCAGTCAAAACAGCAGCTAAGAAGCTCTATTGTGAATTTTAGCTGAGATTTTTGGGGGGGGGAGGGGGGGTAGGGGGCATGGTCTTTGTCATTTGCCATTTTAAAAAGCAATGTAAAAGTATATTAATAGACCAATGTAGACCATGCCCTGATGAAAGAGTTTAGCAAAAATTATTATGTTAAAGAGAAATTGTCATTATATCATTTTTGGAACACTACATACAGATGATAGGAAGTTATTAAGAACAGAATTTAGCAACATGACCTCACAATTAGAGAATGAAAGAGTGGTGCACAAGGACATGCTGCAGCTTCATCAAAAATCAATGGAGGAGGAGAATGAAATTCGGAAATTTTTGAATGATGAACTTCAGGTGGAAATGGAATTGAACAAGGTATGTGAGGAGGAATATGCCAGAAATGTCCACTGCCTCGTGAAGAAGCTGCTGCTTGCCTCTAACGTAAGAAATCACGATAATTCCTTTTGCATTAGGTGTGATGTAATTACCATAAACTAGTGCCCCACTTTTACCAATGGTTGTAGATCTGGCTCGTGAAAGATGGCAATGAGCTGTTGCAAAAATTCTTCCCATCTTTAGCTGAACAGAAAGTTTTTGAGCTTTGAGGGATGTTCCAACAGTTTCATAGACGACGACACCAACAACTAAAGTTGGTTGCAGTTTGTGCTTCAGAGGCTTACTCTAGCCATTTCTCAGTTCACCTCAAGAGACTTTTACTCCTTCACAATCTTCCTCGTGATACTTTCTTAGTCTGGATCAAGAGTCATAGCTTCCTTCTTGACTGGTTTGCAAGATTAGCTCCTTCGTTCTTAATCTATGCAGTTTCAATAATTTATGCAAAGTGTTTGCTTAACTTTGCAGTGGGCGTACATTATTTGTGAATAGTGTTTGGTAAAGGAGTTGGGGGTTAGATTTTGGAAAGTGCTTTGGAACATGATAGGCCATGGAGTAGTTACCTATGCTATTAGAAGACTGAGAAGTACTCTGCAAATGAGCAGAGCTTGCCGGGAAACTATGGACAGCTGTGGACAATTGTAACTAATAATAGGGTCGATTAAACTAGTAAAATTCTTGCCTTAATCAAAGCTAATATGCATGACATTGTGTTTTTTGAGACCAGTGCATAAGTGATAAGGACTCCTAACAATAACAGATTGTTTAGCACAAATATAGCTCTATATATACTTGCTGAGTTTTAAACTAACAGCTTCAATGGTACTTCAACACCATGAAGTGCCTGCTATATATTTGGTGTTTTTGTGTTTTGTTGCTCATTGTAATAATAAATATCACTGTTTTTACACCCCAAATTACTGAGATCCAGTCAGTCTTATTTAAGACATGCTAACTTTTAAACTATTACATGTTGTAAGTGAATATATCTGTAAAACTTAACAGGTCTCAAAAATAATTAAAAAATGTATAATTGTGATAAACACTGAATTTTTTCACTTGCACATGCCCAGTAGATTTCTCTAGTGATATTAAATACTACTTCCTGATTGACAAGGAAAGCAAGCAAAATGTTTTTTTTAATGGCTGAGATCACAACTGCTCTCATGAACAGTCACTTTCTGGCCTTTACTGCTGTTTTAGGAATCCCTTCTCTCTATGCTGTAAGTTTTATTAAGCGACGTAGCGCTGTGTAGCTTTTGATTGCTTACCTCAATGCAGCTGATTTTTATACTCAAACTGCAGCTTATTGTATTTGCATTCCAATGACAAGAAGATTTGAATGATCACAAATAAAGTTACCAGTTAACATGCTAATTGGCATGTGAACAGGTGTCTCTTAGCTGCCATAGAGATCCAATATTGCTCTATTATGTATTTATGACCTAGGCATGCACTCCATATTGTGTGAGATGGCTGTATCAGAAAATAGTAGAAAAATCACTTCTAACAAACTATTTGATTGCTGCCTGTGAAGCATTGTCTCCCATATCGTGTCCCATTCAATCATGCAGGCAGAAGATATATCCCTTGACGCGATTGAAAGCTTTGTGGAAAGTGATTTGTTCTCAGAGTTCTTGGCCACCAAAGATTTCTCTGAAGGCATGAGTGAAAATGCCCTGTTTAAAGAACTGCACCATCTTGCAATTACCTACTCTAATCACCTGAACAGGCTGAACTGATCAATACTAATACAGATCACAAAATCTAAACCATATTCGGGAAATGTTGGTTGGATTTTGGAAGTCTGTAGTTTCTTGGTGCTTAACACATGGATCGTCTATTAACATAATTCAGGAAATTGTAACTCGTAAATGTTTGTGACAATAAATTTCTAACACCAATTTTTTTATTGTTAGTTAACTAAGAACAATTAATACTGTTGTAGTCGTGGCCAGCATGTCCACAAGCGGAGTAGAGAATGCAATAGTCTGTTGTGTGGCAAATATTTACTAGAGTGAGATGGTAGCAGAGGATGCCACATTACAGAACCATCAGTACCTGAAAGGAAGAAACCGTATGCATCAGCAGAAAGGCATTCAAACACAGACGCAAGGAGAAGATTCCTCGTACGAGGGAGTGTGAGGTATATACTTTAATCATTACGTTATTTTTCACGAGTCATTTGTTCATGCGTGTGTACTTTAAACCTTGTACTTTAAACCTTGTTCACGCAAATATATATGAAAATAGAGTATATATGAAAAAAGAGGGAAAAAAACTTTGATAATTTTGAGATTCATTAACTCTTACCTAAACTGGGCCTTGGGTTACCACGAATTAGCGATAGAATAGTCAAGATGTTGGCTATAGCTCACAGGGAGCAGTGGGATGGACTGGAAGAAGCAGGAGCAGATCTATTAATGCTGAACCTCAATTACCATACATGGTGCATTAACCTGTTGTGTGGCAAATATTCTTACCTGCAAGCAGAGTAGTAATAGTGTATTAACCTGTTGTGAGGCAAATTTACTTGTTTTTTAATTTCTGTTATTCCTTTAACCTCGCAGTCAGCTACTGGTCTGTAAGGGAAGGAGTATATAAGGCAATAATAATAAAAACAACTTATGTCCTGAATCTCATACATGCTACAGACCTCAAGATTCGTTTTCTTAAATTATTCTTTCCCCCAATGATATCAACTTTTGTCAAAACTATTTCTAGTCCTATATATAGCCATGATATTGTGTATAATCACATGCACATGTAATCACTCATTTTTCTTGATGATTTGCCATATACTATCAGACATAATGGTGTCATTGATTTAGTTGATGTTAAAGTTGTATAATTTATGGATAATTGTCTTCATTCATGAAGTTTTATTATGCAAGCACCAATCGTGTTGCGGGTGGTTTAGAGGAAATGCTTATTGTAATTAGATAGGGTAGGTGATACCCACCAAAACTCTGTGGTTATTTTTCTCTCTCAGAATTAATGCTAGAAGCCGCTAATAAGTTTGTGATACTTAGACAGTCTGTAGCAGTAGTTCAAGGTCTCCATCTTTTAAAGAATGGTACAGTGTGGACGTTGGCCCAAGATAGAGTTTGTATTGCCACGACCTTCACTTGTGCTTCTTGCAAAGTCTCTGCCTTTCTCTGTTCAGTTCTTTCCAGACATTTAATTCCTTGTTACTAATTCTACTCTTGCTATATGTAATAGTCCTTACCTTTCTGTTTAGATCTCACTGATATTTCTTTCTGATGTGGTAATCTGTTCTCTTTCCCACTCTCTGCTAAATTTTCTGACATTTGCTCTTACATTATCATCTAGATCAGCTCTTCTCCACCTACGCTTCTCTGCTTCTGAAGTGCTATCTTGCACTTGCAGCATTTTGCAGGTTAATGATAGTTGCTGTGTTGCACTGCACAGCATGCTATTTTATAGACACCTGCTTAACAACTAGCTTTTATCATCGGAATTAAAAAAAATTATATATATTGGATTGGATCGACTTAATTAGGAAGGGAATCAAGAAATTACTGATTCTCATTCTTTACCTATGAACAAGTGTATATGTCACAGATCAGATGGTCAACAAAAACTACACAGTGAGTGATCATTACCACATATGGATAAGATAATGTTAGCTAAGCTTAATCTTGAATCTTTAACAACTCATGACATCAATGTTGCCATACACATCTGGATGAAAAGTTGATTTTGCTCTACAGCTAACTACTGCTACTAACTTAACTAATTAGCTCTCTCAATAATGAACTTGTAATTTACTCTCTCGATGCTTCGACTAGATGATCTAACCTTCATCAGAAAGGCTAGAGCACCTAGTTGAAATGTCGAGAGAGCAAATCTCATGTTGATTATTGAGAAGGTCATTGTAATTTTGTTATGTCAACCGAGAGTTGGTTAAGAACTAATTGGTTCTGGCTAACAAATTATATCGTGCTATTATTGAAATACTACTGTAGTGTGTTGCGAGTGACAATTATACCAATGAGTGAAGGAATGGCTCATTGGATCACTAGCTATTTATAGGATTACATCCAGTGTCAAGCTAAATAACTGATCTCTGCAAACAACTGAATTACGATGAGATGCAGTTATTTGGCACCAAAAACACCAAGTATCTGAGGACGTTGGGATTTACATCAGTGTAAAACTATATAAATTATCTCAGCAAACACTGTATTACAATGAGATGGTAGTTATTTGGCACCAAAAGCAAAATATCTGAAGTCATCAAAGCCTATACTCTCCTTACTCATATCCTTAGCTACTCCTGCCATGGCGTAGACCCAGCCCTAGCTTACAATTAGTGTCTCTGGTGGGGAGAACAGAAAGATGGATGTCCATACCAGGCTCGCCATGCGATGATGCTGGTCAAGTCTCGTGGTGCCTTGGGTCCAAGCAGGTTAACTGTTGGACGTTGCTAATATGCAAGTTGCTAAAGTCAGAAATTCGCTCTACTGCAAATAAAAAACTAAAGCTATCAGCCAGAGGTAGATATAGAATACCTTTATCTAGCCAGACTTACCACTTTCTTCCCTTCTCCCTAAAAACTTCATCTTCCCTTTATAGTAAAAATATACGTTAGATGACCCCATCAACTTCTTGATTGCCGCGCGCACTTGCGCATAAGTAAGGGTTGCGTCGCAGTCTGGCGTTTAGACTACTTTAGGCAGGAATGATACTGGTTGTTATTATATTGGCTGTGCTTTTTGTAATAGCTCTCTCTGCAGTGTTCAACTTGCTCATTGAAGGTACATACTAATATGTACAGTGTATTCGTGGCTAGGTATGCGTTGTGTTGTGGGTTAATACAGTCAAGGCACGGAAAATCGTCCAGGAAAATGAACATGAAGTCAGGATGATGTATGATAAATTATCTGGTGTACTGGAAGAAGCTTACTTTCTTTCTCTACACAACAAGTTCTCCAAGCCTAAGATGGTGAAAAATCCAATGCTGACTGATGTTTTTGATATGGTTGAACCCTTACAGGTAAAGTAAATAATATTCGAGTACTTAACTTATTTTTAGTGCAATGCTTATTATAACATTATAGAATTATGTTCACGGAGGAGTGGTGAATTTGAACTTAATTTCACAAGAGTTCATTAAGCTAAATGGTATGATTTATCACTATTGTCACAGAGGTGTGTATATATATATACATGACATTTTAGTTTATGTACCTCCTTCTTTTTACATTTTGTGAGCAGAAGAAAATATCAAGTCAATGCACAAACACAAAGATGGTATGCCCTGTTTACAGAAATAATAAATGCAGTTGTGAATTTATAGTTGCTGTGTATTTTGCACTGCAGCCACAGATAAGCAAGAGGAAGCCTTGAGTTTGTTTTCTGAAAAGGTATATATTACACTTGCCACCAGCATCTAATGGATGGAATGAGGGCTAAAGGGGTCAGTTATCCCCAATGAACATTATGGGGGGGAAATTAAGGAGTCTAGCATTGCTTCATGCTTTCCAGCAATGTTGGATTTTATTATATATAAAATGTCATTGTTAGTTCATGGTTACAGGAAGCCAATGAGACCACTCTTTTATTTATTAATACCATATATCTATTTGTTGAGCTATATAGCCCTAGTAGATTTTGAATAAGTGTCTCCTTAAATTGTGTTTGGATCACAAGCTTATCTTGATGACAAGACTGCATACTAATGTTGAGCATCTAATAGTACCATATTGAACAGTTTCTTCGTAGATGCTGGTTTAATTTGACAATGATGTGTCTGCAAGGTTCAAGAATATCGTATAATATATATCAGGGTGTGTGGATACACTCCCTATATTGGCTGACCCATATTTCAAAATAGCAGATGCCAATATCACACACACACACACAAAAAAGAAAGATTATATCTCAGCTGTAACTCACTTTGCTAGCTTCTTAACATCCTAAAAATGGTGGCTTTGGCTGTTCTTAGCTCTAAAAATACTTTGAGCATGTCTTAATTAAATCCCTCACTAAGGTATAAACTGGCATCCCATAAACCATTAAAAAACTGTGAAATTTTCTTTCATCTATCTATTTATTTCACTACTTTATTTCCACACATAACTTGCGTACAACAGGCCCAAAGATTGGCCACACATGCTTGCACATGTGCCGATTTAGCAGTTGCTACATGTTTTCATGGTAAGGAAGAGAGCAGTCAGTCGGAGCTTTACTCTATAGTCACAGTAATTAAACAGCAGAAACCTAGAACCTAACTAACCAGGTTAGCTACTTGGGGATTGTGGCAGCACTCCCTACATTTGTTTAACCCCTATATCAAAGTGGCAGGTGAGAATTCCCCCCAAACCAAAGTGGCAGGTGAGAATTCCCCCCAAACCAAAGCTCATATCTCAGCTAAAACACATTGGCAGCTTCTTAGATCCCTAATGCTTGTTTCGGCTGCTATTAGCTCCAAAAAGACTTCTGGGCATGACTGAAATCCTCCACTAGGATAATGAAGCTGCATATTAAAAGTTGTTCATGCTATTGGATCATTCTAGAGCCATTAGTGTCCAAGTAGGATGGCAAACTGGAGTTCAGCATCCAAATAGTCTATTAGATACCATAGCAACCATACATGTCAAACATGAGCCAGTACTCTTAAATAGAGCATTTTTGTATAATATTTATTGTGATGAGAAACGTTCACAAATCTTGCTATTTTAATAAAGGGTATATAGCTCAATGTATTGATTCAAATCGCTATACATGTTCATGCTTCATATTATTTCAACAAATATTGATTTCAGGTATAGTGTTCTGTTTTATGCAATCTGTATCGTCTTACTGGTACTGTACTATCTAGTCTATGTTACTAACTGCACGCAATGTAAAGTCAACTTGTGATTGAAAAATTACAATACATTTCACAAGCACTGCTCTCTATCATAAATGAAAACATTGTGTTTTATAGTGTACACTAAATAAGAGTGACGTCATAGCAAATGATAAATATATAACCACAACAATGTTAATAATAACTAATCATAAATCAGACTAAAGTCACAGTCTATCACACAGTCCATGGAGAATGGCATAATGTAATGATTGGGGGGAGTGGAGATTGGGGGGAGTGGAGCAACACTAGTTGACACCTCATTTAAAATGGTGCAACAAAAAATATTTATTGGTGAAAGTTACTTTGGCAGATTACTAAATGGTTGTTTTGGCTGAAAACACTAATAGTGTCCTACCCCACCTCCCTCTTGCCCCTGCCATGCCCATCCTACATTCTAACAGACATGTATCATGATGTACGCATGTGTCCGAGGTATTGTGATATATATATAACTTGGTCTTTTCATTAAAATATTTCTCTTCTTCTTGAATTATTCATAAAGATGGTAAACTGGTAGCACCCAAGACCATTAAAAACTGTGAAATTCAATCTTCAAGGATCTTGTGTCTGCATATCTATCTATGCATTCCCACACACATAATACAATAGGCCATTTAAAATTTACTACCAGAGGACTCAACAATAATCTTGTTTCAATTTAGAAACCCCCCCAAAATAGGCAGAAATCATCCATACAATAAATAGCTTGTGTATGTGCAATACCAAGTCCAGCTGAACTGAATAAGCCTGCACATTTTTGCTGCAAAAGTTAGTTTCCTCATAAGCTTACTAGTTATCAGCACAGACCTTCAACAAAGCCAGGTAACTAACTAGTTATGATCTGTGTATATACTTTAGTAATACATATGATAAAGACTATGATTTTTTATGTATTAAAAAAAAAAAATTATGGTCATACCACTCGATAGCCAAGAGGCTAGTATATATGAAGAGTAAAAATAGTAAACTAATAAAATGAAGGAATATATTATAGTTAAGTAGTTAAAAGTCTAAGTGATGATAAGGTGGGTTGAATATAGTGCTTAAATTAATTAGTTTCTTTAATGTAATTGGGTATAGAGAGTTCCAGAGCCTAGTATAAGGCAAGTTCTGGGGATTAGCTACTGGGGTGGAAGGATCGGAGTTTGTAGCAGGGAGTTGGTTGGCATGGTGGGAGTGTAGAAGGAAAAACTATGTTACTGTGAATAAAAAAGATAAGTTTGGCATTATGGCGGCGAGAGGATAGAGATGGAAGATGAAGCTTAGTGAGAAGAGAAGTGTAGTCCGAGGACCATTGTTTACTACTTAATTTAATTCAAAAATATTGTATTCTCTCAAGACGAGAAGAAAGATGATTGAGGATCCCACGTAAAAGAACAGTACTCCAGATGGGGACGGATAAGAGAAGTGTAGAGGCGAAGAGTATAAGTGTCTGAATAGCAGTAGAAATGAGGTAGAGAAGGCCAAGTAATTTACAGGCCTTGGAAGTGTAAAAAATGTGTTTGTTCCAGGATAGAGATGAAGAAAAGAGGATTCCCAGGTACTTGAACTCAGTCAACTGAATTGGAGAACCAGAGATACACAGAGGTGGCAGAGACTTTAGTAAGTTTATAAGAAATAAGCTGACTTCATTAGATTAAGTGCGAGAGATTGGTAAGCAGAGATACAGTTTAGATCAATCTGAAAGAGAGAGAAAAATCAGAATGAGAATTGATGGGGCGAAAAAGAAGGATTTCATCAGCGTAGAGAATAAGCTTAGATGAGACAGACAAAGGCACGTTACACACTCCATTGATATAAATTATAAAGAGGAGAGGACCTATTATAGATCCCTGAGGGTCACCAGAAGATACAGGGACAGGTGAGGAGGTGGTACCTGTGATGATCACTTGTTGCGAACATGCTGAAAGATAAGAAGTGAAGCCAGTTAGTGAGGTAAGGAGGGAAGTGCAGGAAGGAAATAAGATCAATTAATAGTTTGTGAGGAACAGAATCAAAAGCCTTTTTGAGATCTAGAAAACGAGTACCAACCAGTTTGAAGAATAGAATAAAAGGACTGATTGGCCAAGAGAAGGGCTGAATAAGTGGACCGATGGAGAAAACCAAATTGAGAAGAAGAGATAATATTGTGTTCAATACAGAATTTGTAAAGGAGAGAGTGAACATGTTTTTCAAGCAGCTTACTATCAAGAGTAAGGAAATGGGCCGGTAGTTAGAGGAATTGTCAAGATTAGATTAACATTTAGGGATAGGAACAATGAAGGAATTTTTCCAATCAACTGGAAGACGTCCTTGAGACTATAAGTTAAAGATATATGTAAGGCAAACAATTATGGAGATTCAAGCATTCTAGAGGAGATCAAATCAGGGCCAGAGGCTGTGGAAGAAGGTAAACGAGAAATCAGGCCAATATCATCAGATTCAGTACAGAGAGAGTCAGGAGGACAGGATGGTTGGAAAGTCTGGAAAGGAAGAGGATAGGATAGAATTGGAGGATAGTATGAATTCAGAGAAAAACTTATTAAGTATTTCAGCCTTAACTCGGCTATATAGAGGAGAACATGTTACCATTGGATAGAAGAGTAGGTAGAGGAAATGGTCTTTTTCTTGTGGAATGAACAAAATTGTTTTTTTTTGCAAGGTGAGGATGAGAGGGACTGGAAGAAGATGCATTAATAGTAGACGAAATGATGTTTCTAAGTGAGCGATATGCCAGATAAAGAGCACGTGATTTTTAGCATGTAAGAAAAGATTGTGATGTTTTTATATTTGTTGTTGAAGGCTATTATCAATCTAAGGGTGGCAAGAAGAGAGCGAGAAACATTTAGAGGAGACACACAAGCTGATGACTTCTGAAAATGTAGCTTCTGAAGAAAGGAGTTGATCCCAGGGAAAGGAGGAAAGTAGGTAGCTAGGCAGCTCTGTGAAGATACCAGATATTACGCTTGGTACACTTTCTAATAGGGAAGGGAGAAGGGCCAACTTTGTTGAACGTCGCTGCTGCTAATATTGTCACCAACTGTTCACTTTCCCCCCAAAACATGCAGCAGCTGCTGAATCAGCTCAAACACGAGTGTGTTAATTGTATTCATAACATTTTACCAATTTTGGGGTACTAATGGTCACTGCAATGCAAGTTTGGAGTTTTTCGATAGCAAAATTATAAGGAACGGGCTTCTTGTTTGTGTGTGGGTGTTGGGTCACTGTTTTGGGGCGAGGGGAGCCAGTTTACTTTTGAAAGGATTTGAGGCACGCTCAATTATTTTGAGCTAAATTTGGCAGAACCACCATTTAGAAGCTGCCAAAGTAAGATTTTAGCGAGATTGTACTTTTTGTATGAATTTTTAGCATCCAACATTTTGAAATAGTGCAGTGATGCCCCTGCACTTCTTGATTTAATTATATATACACACACACAGATATATAACACATACATACACACATTATTAAACTGTATATATATTTGAATGCATGAAGTAAAAACGCAATATTAGGCACATAACCCCTAATACACATGTTTTGATGCCATTATTGTAGTTGAGTCATTATTGTAGTTCAGTGTTCCAATTGTATTCTCTCAAAATTTCATAGCAAAAAGTCAAATGGTTCACAAATTATGAACGTCAGTGTGCATGTACATAGCTATATCAGTATTCTATGGTTTTATGATTTCCAGCCACAAATCTGATGGTATAAAGTTTCTATATACATGTATATATACATTTGAAGTAAGTTATCCATTTTAGTACAAGATAAAGCTTTCGTTAGACCAAGATTCTTGTATGACTTGTCCAAGCCAGGAATAGCTACTTCAGAAGCCATGTGTCCAGGTAAGAGCTTTAAAGATATCACTAATGTTTCCAGTGTAGCAAAGTTCACGAGCTTTCATAGCTGCATCACCTGTGACAGGATGACGAACAGTAACAAAGTCATGTAGACTCTTGATTCCTGGCATCTTCGTGTACTTCTCAGCGAGTAAGGTCTCCAGTCAAAAACCAGCTCTCCATTATCAATAATAAAATCTGAATACTGACCAGCAATATCACCTAATTGTCTTGTGTTAAATACATCACTGCGGTGATAAATATTAGCAACCTGTGAGAAAAGCTGATCCACTGAAAACTTGGTATGCCCTGCTAGCATGAAGCTAACTCGGAAAGAAATTATGTGTTGCTCCATGCAAAAGGTCATAGTGTATATAGCAGTTTTTGTTAGTATATACTTGGGGCATTATCCATGTATAGATGAACCCGCTTGATCGAAGGAGGAAGTGACTGCAAATAATGATAAAGGCAAGACAAAGAATGATCTGTGTTTTTAGGACCCCAACGTTCATCAAATATGTAAATTGTTGATTTGTTTGTTGCATGGTTCACTATTCCCAAAATATCATGGCTAAGCTTTTGCAAATAGTAGGTACTACCAGATTGAGGTGAGAGACCCCACGACGGAACAAGGTTCGACATCTTGTAATCCATAGCAAGTACCATTCTTCTTCAAATTCTCAATCTCCTGAAGTGTAAGGGGTTGATTTGACTGCAATTCTTCAATCTGTATCCATTCATCTCTGTACCCTTTAATCATTTTCTGATATATAGTCCTTGTCAGACTTGGCAGCATTATCTTTATGCTGTTCAAGGGTGGATCGGAGCTTATTGACTTCAAAGACTCAACTACCTCTGCTACGGTAGATCCTGCATGCTGAATACGATTAGCTCTTGCTTGGTTAGCATGAATACTCTCCTGCAATATTGCACACCTATACACAACAGCTGGAAATCTAAATTTGAAGTACACAACCCTATTTAATGTGTGATACTGACTGACCTGTCACAATAATCCAACTTGTGTGGGCAAATAGCAACTTTAGGACGATAGAGTTTCATTCAGTCTGATACTGATCCATTACTGCAACACTCCTCGCCTGTTTCACTCTGAATTCTATCAAACTCCCCAACAACAGAACGCCTTAAACGCTCCTCATAATTTTTAACGCTCTTTTTAGGGGTTTGAATAGTTGAAAAGGTTGAGAGAAAATAGTGAGTGGGGCCAAACGAATCTGCTTGTCTTCCATTAGGCTGAATATTGGTATCTATGAAAGCCAAGAATTGCTCTCTCAGGCCCATTTTTGAGGAGTTGGAAACCCTTCTACAATTTCCATGCTGCTGATGAGGGTAACGATCACTGAATCATCTAATGACCTCCACCATAAATGATTGCTCAATACCACTAGGCATAATAACAAAATGGCCAAGCCTTTTTCCTTCAACATCTACTTTGGTCATATTTACAATAGGATTGCTGGGACAGGGTACGTTTAACAGATCGCTGACGAGCTAATCTTCTCTCAGATATTTGGAAGGTCTTGCATACACATTTTGCAGAACAGATAAGTTCCCCATAGGATCAAAAATGTTATTCAGGAGCCATTCATTTTGAAACTTTACATCTCTATGCTCTTCTCGATCAGGACTCATGAGCTGAAGCTTCTTCAATTTTGTCCCTTGATGAATTAATTAAGCCTTTAAAAATACCTTCATAGCGAGAAAGGATTGGGAAACACTTCTCACACACTCCTCGAGCTCCACTAGTTCCTTCCCTCTCTGGTAATGGAGCAGCAGTTGTGTGGCAGTAAGGATACCTGTCAAGATAATTTTTCCTCTTACTTCTCCTCATATCAGCTCCAGTTGTTACCCTTTCTTTAGGCATAGCTATGAACTCAGCGAACTGCTATGACTCAACAAGCAGCTGCCATGTGCTATGGTGCTATATTAAGGAATTACATCTTCAATCATTGCAGCAACTCGTAATTAGCCATCCTTTTTGACAGCATCTAGCTATACAATACTACTATAACAGGTGGTATATTGAGGAATTACATCATCAATCATTGCAGTAACTTATCCTTTTTGACAAAATCTATACAATACTACTATATATAACAGGTGGTATATTGAGGAATTACATCATCAATCATTGCAGTAACTTATCCTTTTTGACAGCATCTAGCTATACAGTACTACATGTACTATATATAACAGGTGGTATATTGAGGAATTACATCATCAATCATTGCAGCAACACATTTTTGAGGTGATTATATATCTTTTGATATAATAATGATGGGTGTGTTGGACCTAGAATATCCATGCTATATACATGCCATAAACTTTAAGATCTTGTTTCTTGGAATCGAAAATTTGCGTTTTTACTTGGTACCGCTATATATATACGTGATTTTTTTTAAAAATTTAAACAAAACAACAATCCAAGCTATAAATTATGTGATATTATTAATGATATCTACAAGATGTTGGAAGCTGTCTATACCTTAGCACCTGTAATCTACCCTTTTGTTCATTCTGTATACTCTTCACCATCCTCCTTGTTCTGGGGTGACAAGTCCTTGCAATCAGCAGAAGGGGTGCAGCAGGCTTGGCCCTCTCCTTTTCTGTCTTTCACTCCATCATAACTGTGCTCAGCTGTCATCGGAGTTGTGTGTAACGTTTCTAGATGACATTACTCTGGGGGGCTCAACGGAAGATATAATTCATGATCTAGAGCTCATTAAACAAACTGAAAAGATGGGGTTAATTTTGAACAACGACAAGTCTGAGATTATTTGCCATGATGCAGTTTCGAGAGGAACCATTCTTATGCTCTCTACCATGAGCTCATGTGGTTGATCCCTCTGATGCCGGTTCTCCGCTGGGTAGTGTGGAGTCTATCTCAACTGTTCTCAGGGAGAAAATCAATGCCCTTGAGGTCATGGGGGACAGACTCAGGTTCGTTTCTGCTCAGGATGCCTTAATACACCCTCAGGACTTCTCCATGCTTTCTCTCTCCTGCCCTGATAGATTATGATGATAGTCTCCAGTCAATTGTGAGTGGTATCACTAACATTAATTTCACTGAAGATGTCCGTTCTTGGTTGCAGGCCACTCTCCCTGTTGGTGTAGGGGGTCTTCGAATCAGGAGTGCAGTGCAGCTTGCTCCCTCTGCCTTCTTGGCCTCAGCTGCTGCCACTCATGACCTGGTCCAACTTCCAAGCCATCCTGCCACCTCACTTGTTTTCACTCCCTGTCCCTTTTGTTGATAATGCATGGTCTATGGGTCATGGCACTCCCCCACCATCGGGTCTTGCGGCGTGCTTCCAGATATCCTGGGATATGTGCAGTGTGTCAAAGTCCGTGGAATCTTTGTTGCACAATGCACCTGACGATTTAGCTCGAGCCCGGCTTTTGGCCATTTCAAAGAAAGAATCCGGTGCATGGCTAAATGCCCTCCCTATCTCGTCCCTGGGTTTGAGGATGGATGATGATACCATCAGGGTTGCCGTGGGTCTCTGCTTGGGCTCCAGTTTGTGTCACCCCCATAACTGCCAGCACTGTGGGAACAGAAGTGGATCGCCTTGCTACGCACAGTCTTAGCTGCAAGAGAAGTGATGGACGTTTCTACCGTCATACCGCCATGAACGACATCATCTTCCGGGCATTGTCATCTGCCGGTGCCCCTTCCAGGTTGGAACCGTCGGGTCTCTTTCGTTCTAACGGGAAAAGACCTGATGGGGTCACCATGGTGCCATGGAAGAATGGCAAGCAACTGGTATGGGATGCAACCTGTCCAGATATGTTTTCCCAGTCGTATCAGGTGCAGCATTGAGTGATCCTGGAGCTGTGGCTGCTATGGCCGAGGAGAAAAAAGTGGCGAAGTATGCCAGCCTAGATCCTTGCCACTTTTTTGTGCCTGTGGCCATCGAGTCATTGGGGGTCATCGGGAACAGGTCGATGGCTTTCCTGAAGGAGCTCAGCCTCAGGATAAGGCAAAGAACTGGGGAGGTGAATGCCCGTGCTCACCTCCTTCAGCGTCTCTCAGTGGCAGTCCAGCGGGGGGATGCCTTGTCTGTTTTGGGGTCGGTCGGGAGTTGAACGTTTAGCTTTTTAGTTATTTATTTATGTATTTATTGTCAATTAGTTATTATTTTGGTACTATTTTGGTATTTTTGTAGCCCTAGCCCTAGCCCGAATTGATTATTATATAACTATAATAGCATGTGTTTAATGAACTTGGTATGTTATGTTTGCTCTTTATTATTACTATTATTATTACCATTATTAATCCGGATTACAATAAATTATCAATAACAAAACAACAATTATCATTTAGAGGGAAATGGTCCTCTGACTCATCTCTCTCCCCAAGTTTTCCATTGTGTATGCAGTATTGGCCATTGCTAATTAAAAAAATTCAATTTTATGACGCTGCATGTATTGTATTTCAGTATAATTATGTTAATGTTCTCTATATCATGCCATATTCAAACCTGCAGGCAGAATCCTTTGACTCGATTGAAAGCTTAGTGATGAGTGATTTTTTCAAAGATTTCCCAGCTACCAAGGATTTCCCTGCAAGTGCCCTGTTCAAAGAATTACACCATCTTGCAATTTTGTACTCTGATCACCTGAACAGGCCAAATATTCAACCTATTCAGAACACAGGGTCTAAATCTTTGGAGAATGTGTGTGGTTAGAGTTTGGAGGTCATGAGATTTTGATGCTTACTTGTTATAAGGTCTTCCTAATGTCATTAAAAAAAAAAACTACTATAAATTATCAAGCATAAATGTTTTAAACAACCAAGCTGCAATGAAAGCAAACAAATCGTGATTGTACTTGTGGTAGCATGCAATAATGCATTATTATATAATTAGCTATGTAGGAAAAGGCAAAATCTTCTGACAGTTAGTGCCAGCTACTCGACAGGGAGCAAACAAATACTACATTGTAGGCAAGATTTTTGCCTGCCCTGGGTCGGATCCTGGATTTTTATAAGGGGGTGACTTATTAGTGCCTGTTCATCTCATAATCCTTACTCTTGCATGGTAAACTCTCGTAGGTCTCTAGGTACCATTAGCTGTAGCTGATGGTGCTCTGACTCTAGCCGAGCCGTAGCCGTTGGAACAGAAGGGCCTCCTTGGCTCTGGGGCTGCATAGGTCTAGTTGCTTAGTGAAATGGCAGTGAAGGTATGATATGGTCATGAGAAATTTGGACCTTCAAAGATTCTTTGAGTTTCTCAAATTGACATAATAACATTACAATAACCTTCTCAATAATCAACTTGAAATTGTATGTTTCGACTTGATGCTCTATCAAGGAATAATGGTTTGTTTATGGGGATAGTGTAATCCTTGCCCTGAACCTGGGAAGTTTTGATAAGGTTCAAGGATCTGGATGATACACAAAATATTTGCATGTCATGATTAATATCTTTTCCCCTCTTTTGTCAATATTAATCCAGAGTTTGCTACAAAAGCATCCGTTTTAGTCATTCTGTTGCCCCAGTATGTCATGCAAAAGCACTCAAATCTCTGGAAGTTGCCTTCAATACCCATGAAGAGCTGGGACTTGCCTAACAATGTTCGCATTTGGTGAGGGTCAGTGCAACCATTTTGTCTTCATCCAAATAAATACTTGCTCAGACCAACTGCTAATGATGATGCTGAGATTTCATCAGACAGTGGTCTTCTAGATATATTCCCCTGACATAGCCGTCTGAAGAAACAGCACAGGAGAAGAGGGGAAAGACAGAGGGGAAAAAGACAAGGCCATGTTCCGTATATCACTAACACAAGAATTGTCAAGCAAAAGCAAAATATCCTAGCCTACATTATCATGATGACATCAGCATTTCCAAACTACATTCCCCTATGCCATAACTCTAGCCCTAACCATACCCTAGCTGATGGTTAAATCCAGTTCTGTAGGTATTTTATTGCATGTGTTGGGGAAAGGTTCTTCAAGATAGAGCGTGTGAACGAACCACAGCATATGTGATAAAACATCCTTCAAGTAGTAAGGTGTGGTCAAGAATTATCAAAATGCTGAAGAAGTTCAAGGCTACTTATATAGCAAGATTTTGTAAACAAGTGTTGGATTACCCGTCAGGCATTATCCTGATTCTAGGACCAATTCGAGTGTGTCGAGTCCCCGAGTAACGCATGCTGTGAATCATTTCACTTCTTTTCCCAGAGGAGGGTCGTAATAGCATTCATTGCTAGGGCTTGTGTATAAGGTATTTTAAATGACCCATGCCCACATTTGTCTGATTTGGAGCAACTTCTTGGCTGAACCTCCCTCTCCCTGCACCTGACTAACCCCTTATACATTTGGCTAACCTGCTAGTCTTCATAGATCATGTGCATCGGACCTACTTGCCAACAAGGAAAACCAAAAGGGACAAATATGTCTTCGTCATCAGCACTTGGAATGTCATTATAACATTATAAGCAGTGACATATCTAGAAGATAGCTAATAATCTTCACATGAGCCTCTTCATGGCAATAGACACTGTCTCAACTGCAGCTCAACTGCAGATGAGGGTGGGTCGTGTTGGTATTGCACATGCTTAATGAATCAGCTCTTCCGTTTTCCTGTGACATCTTAGGGAGGTTGTATTGTATTCCTGTTCTAAGCATATTCCCAGGACATCTTAGGGAGGTTGTATTGTATTCCTGTTCCAAGCATACTCCCAGGACATCTTAGGGAGGTTGTATTGTATTCCTGTTCTAAGCATACTCCCAGGACATCTTAGGGAAGTTGTGTTGAATTCCTGTTCTAAGCATACTCCCAGGACATCTTAGGGAGGTTGTATTGTATTCCTGTTCTAAGCATACTCCCACGACATCTTAGGGAGGTTGTATTGTATTCCTGTTCTAAGCATACTCCCAAGACACCTTAGGGAGGTTGTATTGTATTCCTGTTTAAGCATACTCCCAGGACATCTTAGGGAGGTTGTATTGAATTCCTGTTCTAAGCATACTCCGGTGTTCTCCCCTTGGCCCATCTTTCCAGTCTGATGGATTGCTTATCATACCAATCCAGTGTGATGTAGGGGTCATGAGAGTGATCAACTGGATTTCTGGGCCACCAAGTTTGATAGATGGCTTCATTTCCAACTAGACTTGCATCTACCAGACCAATAGATGCTGTGATGAAGACATCCAATCTGTGAATTAGGTTTGCCTTTCTCTCCATTTTCTTTGTGCATATCTCCATAATCATCACAGTAGTACAGAGGGAATGGGAGACAGCTAGTACCGATAGTTGTATGTGTTTGCTGTGAAATATTACACAAGCAAGTGGAGAATTTTTCAAAGTCACACACACTGGGAACCTCTACACTTTTCTTAATTGTTGACACTTCTTTCTTTATCGAAGTTCTGTAATGAGCTAAGCTGCTGTCACATGACATACAGTGAGGGCATTGCCAGCATTCACTTCATCGCATACTCTTCATTCATTGCTGATGTTGGGGTGTAGTCGTGTAATTCAAAACGATGTCTCCTCAGTTGATATCTGCAGCATGGTTTTATTTGATTTTCTCCTTCTTCACGGTCCATCTGCTGGTGGCTCCATTGTAGAGCTTATATCGATATTCACATTCATGAATAAACACAATTAATGGCTTTCCTTAAAGTGACCTAATACTCCCCCTGTAATTTGATACCAAATACAGAATACTATAAAATACATTAGCCATAACCACGTAGGAAGGGGGGAATGGGCCAGGGGTTATTATCATGGAAGGGGGGAAATGGGTTAGGGGTTATTATCATGGAGGAAGGGAGGGAAATGGGTCAGGGGTTATTATCATGAAGGAAGGGGGGAAATGGGTCAGGGGTTATTATCATGGAGGAAGGGGGGAAATGGGTCAGGGGTTATTATCATGGAGGGGGAAATGGGTCAGGGGTTATTATCATGGAGGGGAAAATGGGTCGGGGGTTATTATCATGGAGGAAGGGGGGAAATGGGTCAGGGGTTATTATCATGGAGGGGGAAATGGGTCAGGGGTTATTATCATAGGAAGGGGTGAAATGGGTTAGGGGTTATTATCATGGAGGAAGGGAGGGAAATGGGTCAGGGGTTATTATCATGGAGGGGGAAATGGGTCAGGGGTTATTATCATGGAGGAAGGGGGGAAATGGGTCAGGGGTTATTATCATGGAGGAAGGGGGGAAATGGGTCAGGGGTTATTATCATGGAAGGGGGAAATGGGTCGGGGGTTATTATCATGGAGGAAGGGGGGAAATGGGTCAGGGGTTATTATCATGGAGGAAGGGGGGAAATGGGTCAGGGGTTATTGTCATGGAGGAAGGGGGGAAATAGGTCAGGGGTTATTATCATGGAAGAAGGGGGTGCAGGATTTTATTTAGAAAATTGTCCAGGGAAGGGGGGGGGGTGGGGGCAACTGGAGGAATCTGGATTTTACGGGAGGGCATGATGGTTAAAGGTGTGACAAAGTTTCTAATGATACAATTTCCAAGGCCCCCCCCCCTAAATGAAACCCTGGTAAGGGTTATGTCAATAGTATGTCAGATTCTGGAAGTACACACCCTCGGTCATACACACCCTCGGTCATCACAAAAAGGAGTATTATTACATACTTGGGGGTTATTTTTAACTTCATTAATTCCAGTGATTTCCTGGGTCATTATCATTGCCACATGCTGAAGCTCTGAGAGTGATTTTCAGGCTTTCTGTATCGATTTTCTGATGGAGTTGTTTATAGGTCAGTTAAGCCAAATAAAAGAGGGAGGCTATAAATAAGGCAAAAGTGTTGTTCCCAATCATGCCTGACTAAAGGTTGTTATCTCAACAAGGCAAGTACAGAGTGATTTTGGCTGGTTCTCCATTGCATAGGAATGCAAAAATCACAGCATTACATTAGATCATGAGAGTAAGTTAGACTGCACTGCCATAACTCTGACCCTAGATGAAGCCCCGTGGAATCCAGAGTCAGGGCAATAGCTAGGGCCAGGACAAAAAGTAGAGCATTAACAATCCTCATGACGACATCTCTATGCAATGCTAGGACTTCTTTAATGCTATGGGTAATCCATGTTTAGTGCTGTGCTTCTTGATTTAAAATGGCTCATTTGATGCCGTTGCATTAGTGGTCCGGTTGTTGCTAATTTGTTTTCTGCTATTTGCGTCGCACAGAACCTAACCACCACTCATCTTCTCGACACTGATACACATCTGTCGTTCTTTCTGTCCTCTCCCTGAAGGCCGCACTTCATCCATAAGCTATCTGCCCATCCCAAGGTATCAACTGTTGCTCTTTTTTTTTTACCAGGTGGATTGTCCATCAGCAACGCTTGGTACACAGTGCATCATTCCATGTGCTCTGAATGGACATGGCCACATCCATGAAAGACATTGTTCAACTCTACTTTCTATGTCTTCCATTGCCTTCCATGCAACTTCAATAATTATGGCATGACACTACAGAATCTTCATCAGGCTAGTTTGTTGAGGTTATCAAAATCAACTCAATTAACACCCAGGGTTTCTTAGAACGTGTCAACTATACAGTTGCCCACATCTTAAAGCTAGCCTAGTGTGTGTAGCGATAGGTAACGGTCTGGCTACACGAGACTAGGTAAAGGAGGATGGAAAACTAAGCTGAGGAAATGTGGAGCTCCAAGCTCACCATTGATGGTGTCAACACTTGCTGCCAGCGCTGCCCGTCAGTGGTTTGGAGAGCTGGCAACGACTAGCAGAGCTCTGCCATCCTAATGTTCTCAGAACGTTAGACTCCGAGTACAACCACTACCCCTCTGCAAGATAACTACTGGTAGCGACTGGCAAAAGTGCTGGCTACGCAAGCAAAAAACGAACTATTTATAGCCGTCTTCGTATATGCATTCTCAGCGCGCCCATGGGAAGTTACTCCATGCATGTCGCATGTGACAGAATTTTACGTTGAGTCAGCACAACGAAAAACTGGGGTGGACTTCCAATAAATACAGCGAGTTCGGTGAAGTCGCTTGAGGTGCTGCTGTGCTGTTGGTTTAGTATCCTAGCTTGTTTGATTCGCGGTGGCTGTGGGATGGAGGAAGACGCGTATGTCTACCGGCCTGTCTCGAAGTGGGCTACGGATGAAGTGGTTTCCTGGATGAAAGGTAGCCGTAACGAACAATATATATGTATGTGTAGCTATCTTATTCTGGTTTGGGAAAGTACTTGCTGATCAATTAACGAATATACCGTAGCTGTGTTCTCTAGCTGGAGGGCTCAGACGTGTGTGAAGATTGCACGTCTAGCTCTACTTCCAACCAATTTCCACCCTTCTTTGATGTTGGATTTTTGGATTTCAACTCAAGTTGCATGCATTAAAAAAAACTGCTTTTATTCGGTTCTGCTACTCTAGCAAAATACAGTGTTTATTACTCACTATCATAATGGTGGACTGACTGACCTGTTTTATACATTTTGTGTATATATACTTCACCTAACAAGCTGACATAACGTGAGAACCACAAATATATTAGCACACACTTTATTTCACAAACAATTGAATCCAACTTTTTTAGTTAGCCGTCCAAAGCAGTCCAAAGCACAAAAAAATTGTTGAAAAAAATTGTGCCAAATTAAAAGATTTATCCAAGTAATTGGTTTTTTGGCTGAAGTAGCTGATCCCTATCAAACCAATTTCTTTTATTTATAATTGCAAAAGCCCCTAACCTGCCCAAGCTTTCTCCTGCTGCAAGAATTTTTGACGTTAATTAGTACCACATTGTCTAATTTTGTGCAGCACTTGTCAAAAGGAAACAACAGTAAAGCCATCCTTGCTGGCATTCATTGAGCATGCTTGTCATGAGCTTTCTCAAGCTCGGCTTCCACTTCAGAGACCTATTGTGAGAGGTGTCTACAGTCTATGCTGAATGTGTAAACATCAGTGGACATGCTTCTAATCCAGAGCTCCTTCACCCATTGCTATCCTTGTGATCCTTGATCTCCAACACATATTGGACCAGAATGTAAATGTGTATGACCACCACATCAATTATACCTAGGCGGCGTCAGTTTGCATGTCATTTGTAAGCGCTGAGGTCTAGGTTGTATCAGCGTTGTCAGCTTACATGCTCATGCCAAGATTTTACAGTTATTTGAAAATGAGTATGTCTCATGTGTGTAAGGTGTAGCTTCCCAGTGCATATCTGCTGAAGGGGTGTGATTACCATTAGGTTGGTCATGTGATGCTGCAGACATTAGGTTGGTCATGTGATGCTGCAGACATTAGGTTGGTCATGTGATGCTGCAGACATTAGGTTGGTCATGTGATGCTGCAGTCCTGTTTTTCTGTATGTGTCCAAATTTGTGTGCAAACCTAAACCTAGTAGCCCTTGTGTTCCTGGTCACTGGCCCTAGCCCTGTGTTCCTGGTCGCTGGCCCTAGCCCTAGCCCCAGCCATAGCCCTAGCCCTATGTTCCTGGTCGCTGGCCCTAGACCTAGCCCTTATGTTCCTGGCTACCGGCCCTAGCCATAGCCCTATGTTCCTGGTCGCTGGCCCTAGACCTAGCCCTTATGTTCCTGGTCGCTGGCCCTAGACCTAGCCCTTATGTTCCTGGTCGCTGGCCCTAGACCTAGCCCTTATGTACCTGGTCGCTGGCCCTAGATCTAGCCCTTATGTTCCTGGTTGCTGGCCCTAGATCTAGCCCTTATGTTCCTGGTTGCTGGCCCTAGACCTAGCTCTTATGTTCCTGGTCGTTGGCCCTAGATCTAGCCCTTATGTTCCTGGTTGCTGGCCCTAGATCTAGCCCTTATGTTCCTGGTCGCTGGCCCTAGACCTAGCCCTTATGTTCCTGGTCGCTGGCCCTAGCTCTAGCCCTAGCCCTATGTTCCTGGTCGCTGGCCCTAGCTCTAGCCCTAGCCCTATGTTCCTGGTCGCTGGCCCTAGCTCTAGCCCTAGCCCTATGTTCCTGGTCGCTGGCCCTAGCTCTAGCCCTAGCCCTATGTTCCTGGTTGCTGGCCCTAGCCCTAGCCCTAGTCCTATGTTCCTGTTCGCTGGCCCTAGCCCTATGTTCCTGGTCGCTGGCCCTAGCCCTAGCCCTAGTCCTATGTTCCTGTTCGCTGGCCCTAGCCCTAGCCCTATGTTCCTGGTCGCTGGCCCTAGCTCTAGCCCTAGCTCTAGCCCTATGTCCTGGTCGCTGGCCCTAGCCCTAGCCCTAGTCCTATGTTCCTGGTTGCTGGCCCTAGCCCTAGCCCTACAGTATGTTCCTGGTTGCTGGCCCTAGCTGCATGAGGTTGGGACAGAACTTTGAGCAAGCTTTATGCCTCCATAGATGGTCCTGGTATTGACAATGCCCACAGGAAGTGAATGTTCATTATAATTGAACTAAAAGTAAGCTCTTCATGAAGAGCGTGTTGAAATGAATATCTCAGTTTGATCGAGTGGGCGTGGAGTGGATGGCCTTCTCCATATTAGGACAATGAAACATGTTGATCTCTCTCAGCTTCCGAATGTTCCTTGTACTTCAACCCCTCCTTGAATTTGTACCTTGTAATAGTAAACGTCAGCGTAAACGTCAGCGTAATTAGTACTTAAGATTCAGTCTCAGATTGTGAAGACTTTTTCTTTCGTTGACACTTGTGTTGACACTTGTTTATTTCTCTCGGCTTCTAGAATGTTCCTTGCACTTTAACCCCTCCTTGAATTCGTACCTCAGAGATTCATTGTGAAAGTGTTTATGTTTCATTGTTACGAGTATTACTGGTTGCTATAGCGATAAACTTTGTGCAGAGATTAGAGACTTATCAACCCCCCCCCCCCCCCCTAAGATTTGCTCAATGAACCATATGCAGTCAGCACCTTTGTTCTTCCCACCCCACCCCCCACCAATTAGTATTTTTATCAGGCAGGTGAAGTGAGCTTGTTTGTAAGAATTAGTTGCTATATTTGGCCGTTTCCTTTCCTGGTTTGGTGGGTGGTTACCCTTTTCCAGTTGTAGGAGATTAACGAGGAGGAACTGACCAGTGTGGTTTCATTCAGCAGGGGAGGGGATATTTCACACCCTTACACACACCCTCTCCTCCACAGACCCACCCCCCTCCCTCCCCCTGGAAATGACAAGGACAATGATAAATGTCACCAGTCTGCCCCCCTATAATTTCACAAATCCTGTTTGCCCCCCTCCCAACCTTATGTTAATTAATGAATAGTCCTCTCTATGATATATACACGAGAACTAACTTGTAATATAGTTGTTTGGATCTAATGAGAGATCTAACTCTTGTGTTACATGCATCTCTTCTAACAAGATAACTAATTCTGGGTGACAGCATTTTAATCGGTTACCTCTTCTCATGTTGTGTTAGGTCTGCATAAGAATTTGGAAGTCCACATCCCACAGTTCTTGGCTCACTGTATCTGTGGCTCTGACCTGCTAAAGATGACTCAGCAGCAGCTGGAATACCTCAAGGTCAGTGCCAGAGCAGCATTGGGGTCAGTGATAGGGTGTCATTGTCAGAGTAGCAATGGAGTCAGTGTCAGAGTAGCACAGGGTCAGTGTCAGAGTAGCACAGGGTCAGTGTCAGAGTAGCACTGGGTCAGTGTCAGAGTAGCACTGGGTCAGTGTCAGAGTAGCACTGGGTCAGTGTCAGACTATAGGTCACCCTTGATGCACTAGCACTTGTGTGAAGTATAGGTCACCCTTGATGCACCGGCACTTGTGTGAAGTATAGGTCACCCTTGGTGCACCCGCACTTGTGTGAAGTATAGGTCACCCTCACCAGTACTTGTGTGAAGTATAGGTCACCCTCACCAGCACTTGTGTGAAGTATAGGTCACCCTTGGTGTACCAGCACTTGTGTGACGTGTAGGTCACCCTTGGTGTACCAGCACTTGTGTGAAGTGTAGGTCACCCTTGGTGCACCAGCACTTGTGTGAAGTGTAGGTCACCCTTGGTGTACCAGCACTTGTGTGAAGTATAGGTCACCCTTGGTGCACCAGTACTTGTGTGAAGTATAGGTCACCCTTGGTGCACCAGTACTTGTGTGAAGTATCCCCTTCCCTGATTGATGATCTTCCCTGGTTTTTATGGTGTAGGTGATGCAGGTGGGCCACCAGGAGCTGCTGCTCGAGGCTGTGGAGATGTTGTCTGCACTGGTGAGTGTGACGACTGTAGGAATTCACAGGTGTCAAATATAGCCACCTCCCTAAGAGTTGTTCCATTATATATATAATTATACTCTTGCATATAATTTTTTCCCCCAGTAAAAATTGTTTCTTTCATAATTAGATGCAAAATGTGATAGGCTCTAGTTTGGTACTAGAATAGGCTGCAGCGAGCCAAGCTAACTCTAGTCATTAAATGATACGTTGTGCTGCCTGCACACTTAAAGCAAAGAAGCCCACCAGGAGTACCTTTTCTCTCAAGGGAGAAGGGATTCCGAGTGGTTCCTGGTAGGCATGGGCAGCCTTCCTGAGCAAGAAAGAAGCTTTCAGAAACTGCCAGAGGTGACAATCATTAGCAGTTGTAATTATTAGGCGACTAAAAATAATATTTAAAAAATCACACATTCCCCCTCCCCCCTCACCCCTCCCCTTCAAACTTGAAGTAATGTTCTGACACAATTTAGAAATCTTCCGGGCATATGCAGTAATATTGTTTAGGTGGTAATTGTTCACCATTAATTGAGATATTGGGTGCTTACTCTGTACGCATTATCATGGTAGTCTGTAAAGTGGGTGTGTCCATTGGGTGGTTCCATAACACACCCACATATGCCACACCCACATATGCAAATGCTTGGAGCTCGTTTCACACCAGACGTGGATTGACTTTTCAGGCTGTACCCTGCAGACCCACAACCAGTTAAAAGACCCTTTACCGCTTGAAATCTTATGTACCTATATTTATAATATTGCACATGTGTGTCCATACGTCGTCATTGGTCACCACCGCACACGTGCAAGCCAGGATGGCAGCCTTGCTAGTCATACTAATAAGTGGCCAGGAAGCTTGAAGCCGTGGGAGGAGCTGGCGCAGTCTTATGTGGCCCTGCGTGAGGCAGCTTATTATTGCAAGAGATGTGTGAAAATATTGGATGACTGGACCGAACCAAATAGGAGCAAATTCTGAGAGAGAGGCAGCAGCGATGTCTAGTTTGCGTAAGGAAAATACAGGCAGCAGGCAACTCCTGAGTAGTGATAGCAGGCGAGAGACGAGGGCCAGACGAGTGAACAATAATTGTCTAGACACTGAACATGCAAGAAGAGAGTGGGAAAGCCGAGCAGCAATGTCTAGACAGGCTGATGGCTGATGAGACAGAGTGGACATGTCAGGAGAGAGCAGGAAAGCTGAGAGGCAGTGTCTAGACAGCTGATGAGACAGAATGGACATGTCAGGAAAGCTGAGCTGGATAGCTGATGAGACAGAGTGGACATGTCAGGAGAGAGCAGGAAAGCTGAGCAGCAATGTCTAGATAAGTTGATGAGACAGAGTGGACATGTCAGGAGAGAGCAGGAAAGCTGAGCCGCAATGTCTGATGAGACAGAGTGGACATGTCAGGAGAGAGCAGGAAAGCTGAGAGGCAGTGTCTAGACAGCTGATGAGACAGAATGGACATGTCAGGAGAGAGCAGGAAAGCTGAGCTGCAATGTCTAGATAAGCTGATGAGACAGAGTTGACATGTCAGGAGAGAGCAGGAAAGCTGAGCAGCAATGTCTAGACAGCTGATGAGACAGAGTGGACATGTCAGGAGAGAGTACAACTGCATGACTATATATAGTCATTTCCAAGGCAACTCATATTCCTAGAGTGCACTCTGCTGTCATTAAAGTTGCACTCTAGTTGGCATGGTGACATGTACATACATGTCTGCTACACATCCATTGCCTTAGTCATATTTTGATAAAATTTTAAGTGGAGATGTTACAGTTTGTTTGTCTAACGAGGAATTGCTTTTAGGGCGTGCATGGAACAATTGCTTCATGCCAGTACAGGAAGCTATGGTGATCGCCTCAATTATGTTGCCCATCTGCCCTGCTGATCGAGAGGCTAAATGCCCCCCACTCCTCCCTCCCAAGCTATATTTTGACTGCTGTTAAAAAATTCCATGAAGATGTCCTAGATCGTGTGTGACAGTTTTGCAAAATATAATTTAGATGTACATGTTCAGACAAGCCCACTGTAAAATCTGGTTGTTAAGCAGGCACCTACATGTATATTAAGCACCTACACTTGACTGCTTGTTATAATTAAGTATCGATCTTGACCATGTCTCCTTCTCCTCGGAAGGTGGTGTTTCTTGCATTGATGGCATTTAGACAGATTTATAGACGGGGATGGCCTCGTAAGACGATTTTCAGGCTCTGCTTAGCAACACTCGCTATCCCTTCCAGCTGGCATGGTACATACACCGGACGTTCCTTGCGTATCATAATATAATGTAGTCTTGTTTACTGGGGGCAGTGTCCACCCCGCTTCAAGTTAATCCGGATTGTATTGACATGGGTTAGATACTCGGCTTTTAAATCCTGGTCGAGTGTGTTACACAGGTAGCCGGAGAAGCGGGTTAGAATCCAGGTTTCGAGGCCTCGTCTAAACAGCTTCGATCTCTGCCATGGGATTTGCTTGTTAAGTAGTTGCTTGGTGTTGGGTGGCCATTTTCCCCTTATTTTCATGCTGCCGGATGTTGTAACTCAACAGCCAGCTGTTCTAGGCCTGTGTTGCCATGCTTCTGCCAGTGGGGGCTGCACGACGTCCTTCTTGCTGCTAAAACCTCAGAATGCAGGGGGAGGGTAGGTGGGTACTACATAGGTCAGGGAATTCCCTGTGTTCTCTACCACATGCTGCTAGTAAGCATATCTCCTTATATGGCACACTTGAAGTTGCTTGCTCATCAGTAGCACTCTAGAGCATATCTCCTTATATGGCACACTTGAAGTTGCTTGGGGCTTTTTTTAAATTTTTTTAATTTCTTCATCACAAATTCTTTTCCCAGCTACACAGATGCCCTACAGGTGCAGCTACAGTTATCATAATACTGTATATATTTAAATAACATGGATAATTTGGTTTAAATTTCCCCCCCTGCCAATTCTTTGTCCAACCAGCTTTGGCATGGGTGTCTAGTATACTACAATGTGTGCCTAGTATACTACGAGTGGTGTCTAGTGTACTACAGGAGGTGTGTAATATACGACATGAGCTTATACTGTTCTACAGGAGGTATCTAGTATACTGCGGGAGGTGTCCAGTATATTAGGAGGTAGCTAGTTCTAATATACTACAAGAGGTCTAGTATATTACAGGAAGGAGCTAGTTCTAATATACTACAGGAGGTGTCTAGTATATTACAGGAAGGAGCTAGTATATACAGGCGTGGCTAGCACTCTTACACGAGTCTAGTATACTACATGACTTTCTAGTATACTACAGGTGGTGTGTATTATATAACAGGTGTAGCTAGTTTACTATAAGAGTGGCTATCATCTACACGAGTTGTCTAGTATATTACATGAGGTTAGTGTCTAGTATCTATAGGTGTCTAGAATATTGCAGAGGAACTATGCTACACATGAAGTAGCTAGTATACTACAAGAAGTGTCTAGTGTACTAGAAGGTAGTTAGTATACTACAGAAGTGGCTACCATGCATGAGGTGTCTATACTACATGAGGTGTCTAGTATACTACATGAGGTGTCAGTATACTACATGAGGTGTCTAATATTCTACATGTCTACTACTACAGGAGGTATCTAGTATATTACAAGAAGTAACTAGTATACTACACGAAGTGTCTAGTGAACTACAAGGTGTCTAGTATACTACAGGAAGTGTGTAGTATATTACAGGGATAGCTAGTAAACTATAGGAAGTGGCTATCTTACTACAGGTGGCTAGTATACTACAGGAAGTGCTGTAATGATATTCATAAAATAGCAAACCCACTAACTCTGGACCCAATTATTGCATACATGCACTTTCCCCAAGATGGGCCACCATGGAGCATAGTGGGAGTGAATGTATTCTGATTGGTGCAGGCTTGTGGTGGTCAAGCAACAGCAAGTCATCAATTTTGCTGCAGGTCTAAGAAGGAGCCAAGAAGCAATTACCAACATAGAGTTGTGTAATTGGCAAGGGCAGATGAGATCTGTTTGGTGTATGGACATCAGTGATAGCTCTTGAGCAGGTCCTATGACTTGCCTAATATACTTACACATGTCTTTATATAAGAGAGGGTTATATAAGAGAGGGGGGAATACTTCAAAGTGGACTGTGTTACCTTTTAGCCATGTGGCCTAGTCATTAGCAATGTAGTATTTGCTGACACTGCCAACTCTTGGTCCATTAGAATACAGTAGCTGCAATTGTTTATGTAATGGTATTTCCCAAGGCCTGGGAGCTGTTGCCTTCCTAGGCTGAGTGGGGACTTGCTTGCTGGAGCTCCCAGTGGGAGATGTTGCCTTCCTAGGCTGAGTGGGGACTTGCTTGCTGGAGCTCCCAGTGGGAGATGTTGCCTTCCTAGGCTGAGTGGGGACTTGCTTGCTGGAGCTCCCAGTGGGAGATGTTGCCTTCCTAGGCTGAGTGGGGACTTGCTTGCTGGAGCTCCCAGGCAGTGTGGCCAGGCTAAGGGCTGGGGAATCCAGAATGGGTAAACCGGAAGGCTTCTTTCCTGTTTTATGTCTCCTGGACCGTGCAAATGATGAAGGAGAGGGGTTCATGGGCAGTGTTCCTTCTAGGGGTTTGGTGTTAGGGGGAGAATCTTGTGAAATCATAGGGGCATGGCAGACTTGAGGAAATTAAAGATTTATCATTTCAAGGAGGGATTGGGGGGGGGACCAGGTCTAGAAACCACTGTGATGGTCCTGTGCATGTCAGGTGTGATGCAGGCAGCTCTCTGCTCTAGCTTCTCTATAGGTGGCCAAGCCTTCATCATCTCTGCAGGTCTCACAAACAGCTCACTCAGCACTTCTGGAAGGCGGAGGAAGGCGGAGTTATTTTTGGGAGCGTCAGTCTCATCATTCTGGTTCGGGTAATGAATCTGGCCATGTGGTGTCTGACCAAGAAGAATGACCTCCAGCACTAATGTAAATGGTGGGAAACTCAGACTCTTCCTTCTACTGGAAAGGAAGGGGCCGTTGCAACCTTTCCTAGGACATACCGGGATTACTAGGACTATTGACTGACTGTACAGCGGGTTCCTGCGCACTTGTGTCCTCTCGGGATGTTCCTATCCCTAGCTCTGAGATTATCTGCAGCATAGCCCTAGCCCTAGCCAACCATAGCCTTTAGAATATGCCTAGCCCTGGTAACTCCTAGCCCTAACCGTATACCACTATCTGTAGCCCTAGTGTTCCCCAAGCCCCAGGGCTAAATTGAGATTAACCTAAGCCATAGAGACCTCTAACCTCAGAATACCACTGCTAGTGAATCCCAAGTTAAAACCTAGCTTTTGATTACCCGTAACCCTAGAAACCCTACCCCTAGGGTACTACTGCCCTATTGTATCCCAAGCCCTCGCCACAGATTAACCCTAGGCCTGGAATACATCGCATCTGCCGTTAACCCTAAATGATTCCCCTTTACTCTAACCCTAGATGGCCGATGGCCCCAGCAAACTCGGGATTAAGATTAGCTAGTGTGAGTACTGTGTACATATGTCTAGCTGGTAGGAAAACTGCGAACATGATATCGTCTGGCTACGTGGAAGCTACATGCGGCCATGTGGATATTTCGTTGGGAGATGTAGTGACCTCCACTCGCAATGTGACCGACGTGTATGGGCTGATTAGATCACCAGTGCTACGTAGTAGCTGCAAGGATCATGTTTCCTGTTGTCATGCCGACCGAGATAGGAATTCTCTGCAGCTCTATGTACACGACCCTTGACAGTCCATGTCTGGGAATTTATTTCCTTACAAGGCTCTCCCCCACCCTCCCATCCTCTCTCTTCTGCTATGCATTCATTCGGCCATTGCTATTTCTGTTGCAAAAGTCAACTTTCATATCACAAGCACTACTGTCACAGTTCTTACGGTTTCAATACTCACGTCTGGCTAAGGGCTATGTCTAAAGATATACACGGTTAGGTGGGCTACAGCATTGAACTATGGATGATAGATGCCCATGGTTGATTCCGGGGGAGGGGGGGGGGGGGGGGGGGGGGGGGGAGGGGGGAGGGGCACCCTGATGTGATGGCATTAGTTTCCAGGTTTGTTTGTTGAGATTGACGTGCAGTTTTGTGTCAGCTTGTCGGGCAGCCTACGATGTATTTACATGATTGCTGAGTTTTCTCTTCATATTGGCTTGTAACACGGTTTTAGAAATCGAACGTTTCAATCAACTTGCTTCAGCCTTGTGCAGAATCATCACACAAGGGCCGGAGCAAGTTGGTCGAGATACACCGGAGTCTTGATTGTGTGTCACAGGATGGTTATATGGTGGCCACTCACTCACTCACTCCAGCAGTGTCTTAGTGAGAGTGTGTCACAGGGAGGTATATATGGTGACCACTCACTCACACACTCCTGCAGTGTCTTAGTGAGAGTGTGTCACAGGGAGGTATATATGGTGGGCCACTCACTCACTCCAGCAGTGTCTTAGTGAGAGTGTGTCACATGGAGGTATATATGGTGACCACTCACTCACTCACTCCAGCAGTGTCTTAGTGAGAGTGTGTCACAGGGAGGTATATATGGTGACCACTCACTCACTCCAGCAGTGTCTTAGTGAGAGTGTGTCACAGGGAGGTATATATGGTGACCACTCACTCACACACTCCAGCAGTGTCTTAGTGAGAGTGTGTCACAGGGAGGTATATATGGTGACCACTCACTCACTCACTCCAGCAGTGTCTTAGTGAGAGTGTGTCACAGGGAGGTATATATGGTGACCCCTCACTCACTCACTCCAGCAGTGTCTTAGTGAGAGTGTGTCACAGGGAGGTATATATGGTGACCACTCACTCACTCACTCCAGCAGTGTCTTAGTGAGAGTGTGTCACAGGGAGGTATATATGGTGACCACTCACTCACTCACTCACTCCAGCAGTGTCTTAGTGAGAGTGTGTCACAGGGAGGTATATATGGTGACCCCTCACTCACTCACTCCAGCAGTGTCTTAGTGAGAGTGTGTCACAGGGAGGTATATATGGTGGCCCCTCACTCACTCACTCCAGCAGTGTCTTAGTGAGAGTGTGTCACAGGGAGGTATATATGGTGACCACTCACTCACTCACTCCAGCAGTGTCTTAGTGAGAGTGTGTCACAGGGAGGTATATATGGTGACCCCTCACTCACTCCAGCAGTGTCTTAGTGAGAGTGTGTCACAGGGAGGTATATATGGTGACCACTCACTCACTCACTCCAGCAGTGTCTTAGTGAGAGTGTGTCACAGGGAGGTATATATGGTGACCACTCACTCACTCCAGCAGTGTCTTAGTGAGAGTGTGTCACAGGGAGGTATATATGGTGGGCCACTCACTCACTCCAGCAGTGTCTTAGTGAGAGTGTGTCACAGGGAGGTATATATGGTGACCCCTCACTCACTCACTCCAGCAGTGTCTTAGTGAGAGTGTGTCACAGGGAGGTATATATGGTGGGCCACTCACTCCACTAGCAGTTTAAAAAATACTCATACTTCTTTTTGATATTTTCACGGGTGGATATGGCCACACCCTCTTCACCATCACCGCTGAGTTTGAATACTGCCAATGTGCGTAAATTAATGAATATTCAGATATTTTGCCTGTCAGTATTTCTGGCTCTTCGGTCCGGTGCTTCTTGGATGGTAATCAGAGAGCGTGACTATCTTGAGTTTGCTGGTGAATGCAAGGTGTCTGTGTGCTGCCAAGCTGATGTGTTGTTGCCCATTGTAGCTGTAAGTGAGTCACTCTGCTCTGTGATATGTACATGCCGTGTGTATTATACAACATGCCCTATGTATTATACACACATACCCTGTGTATTATACACACATGCCCTGAGAGTATTATACACACATGCCCTGTGTATTATACACACATACCCTGTGTAATATACACACATGCCCTGAGAGTATTATACACACATGCCATGTGTATTATACACACATGCCCTGAGAGTATTATACACACATGCCCTGTGTATTATACACACATGCCCTGAGAGTATTATACACACATGCCCTGTGTATTATACACACATGCCCTGTGTATTATACACACATGCCCTGTGTATTATACACACATACCCTGTGTAATATACACACATGCCCTGAGAGTATTATACACACATGCCATGTGTATTATACACACATGCCCTGAGAGTATTATACACACATGCCCTGTGTATTATACACACATGCCCTGAGAGTATTATACACACATGCCCTGTGTATTATACACACATGCATGCATTCACACGCGAATATACCTATTAGTTGGTCTATTCATTTTGAACACCTTGAATTTTGCCCGTGCTATGTGAGGGTGTGCTCAATTTTGCTCAATGCCAACATAGTGAAGGGGTGTGTCCTCAAATATGAGTGGGATGGATGTGATATTGGTGCAAGATCTATTAGTGTGGGGGGTTGTATTTCATCGAAGACTGGAGCAAGGGCGTGTCTACTTGGTGGTGCGAGTGATTCTAGTGATATAAGGGGTGCGAGTGATTGAGGGTGCAAGTGACTGAGGGTGCGAGTGATCGAAGGTACGAAGTGGTCGAGGGCGCAAAGTGATTGGGGGAAATATAGTAATGATCATGTTTTGTGCATGTATGAAATAAGGGGTCGAAGTACAAGTAATTGTGTTTGTGGTCGATAGGTTAATGTTTGTCTATTGAAAAGCACACACAGCGAGAGACTTTCCCTCCCAATACCTTGTGTATGTGTGTGCGCGTGTATGCGTGGGTGTACCTACAAACATGCCCGGGGAATCTTTATGGAATATAAGCGTTCATTTTTGCTGAAGAGTTGTTGAGCCCCCTCAGTCTGACGAGCCAGACTTGTAATAAGAAGCGTCTCTAACTATAGGTAGTGTTAGCACCACCCACATCAGGGATGTACATAACGGGGGGCAAGGTGCATGTGTTCTACAATTGAATTCCTTGTTATAATAAGAAGAGTGTGAGTTGGATGTAGTGGGTGTGGTCAGGGGGGAGTGGCTGTGCTTCTAATTGTTTTGTTCGTCTTTAAAAAATTACAGAAATTTTTTCTCAAGACAGCTCTATGATGATGTTCCTATTCTGGCTGCACAATTGGTACATCGTGGGAAGCTTATGACTATCACACCTTTCTCCCCCCCCTCCCCCCTCCCCCCTCCCCCTTACGAGTTAGAACATGCTCACATGACATGGTCTATAGTTCTCCTACACATGTGAACTTGGGTACCTTTCTCAGTAGAGACAAAAGAGTTTGGAAAAGTGAAGGCTATGGAGCTTAGCATAGTTTTTTTGGCACTTGTGTTGGATCCAAGGGGGAGGGGGGGGGGGGGGTTTACCGAGGGATTCCGGGTTCCATCTGATGGAAGTGGATTATCTGCGGTCTGTCGGTCATGCCATTTTGTTTTCAAAAATTGACTCGGAATAATGGCCTCGTGTATGAGTAGGTAAAGTGTTGCTCGCACTTCATCATTTGTAACCCCACCCACCCCGGTCCCCTATAAAAATCTTGTATCTGCCATTGACTCGTCTTGAAATCACCATGGTTACCTCTGGACTAGCCTTCTCATGACTCGGACATAACATTAGTGTGAACACATATCCCAGTAGGGACGGTAGAACCTCAGTTATCTGAGGGCTAAGATAGGCTATAGGCTATGAATTTAATTAACTCATTGGCTGAAACTGAAACCTACAGGTAATTATTCATGTTGAAGCTGATTTCAAGTTTGTAAAATGCTTTCCACTAGCCCACTGTGTTGAGTTATCCACCCAAGACCTACAAGCATGCTGTGAGGAAAGTCTGGGAAGCTCTCCTAGGAAGCTTAGCTGCCTACGCCTGTTGTTAGTATGCTATACAAGCATGCTGTGAGGAAAGTCTGGGAAGCTCTCCTAGGAAGCTTAGCTGCCTACGCCTGTTGTTAGTATGCTATACAAGCATGCTGTGAGGAAAGTCTGGGAAGCTCTCCTAGGAAGCTTAGCTCTCTAGGCCTGTTGTTATCTAGTACACTACTTAGTGAAACATATTTTTGAGAGTTCTCTGTGGATATATCTAGATAGCTCCTGTGCAGGATGTCTGTACTAGAACAAGAACAACCCAAGCACAGAACTTGGTGAGCTTGATGGAGGAGGCCCCATGTAAAGCTATAGTTGCTTACCTGTAAGTTTTTATCTGCAGGCTCTTCCTTACTGTGCACGTGTACTATCAGCAGCTGCCAAGACTCCTCCACATGACCTGGGGCAGTATGTATATCGGGCTTGGGCAATTTTAAGACGGTCAGGCCAGGAGTGGGCATGGTCTGGGTGTGGCTTTTAATTAACACAGTCAGTGGTATTGACACACAGCTGCTGGCGTATTACTTGAGTGCTGAAGAAATTATTCAAATGCTTTTTGTCTATGGTCACCCCTTACCTACAAAATCATTGGCGACATCAAATTAATTGCCGTATTTCCTCGACTACGAGCGTGTTCTATTCATTTCATTAGCTACCAGCTCCACAAGCTATTTGAGGGTGTGGTCTATTATTTTAACATGACTGCACACAATAATTGCATTCATGAGATCACCTGATCTCGAACAGGTGACACTTATTGACAGAAGTGTTTGTCCTCTAGAGTATAGGTTCTTAACCTGGGGTCCATGGATGGGATTTAGGGGGTCCATGAACTAGGTACACAACATAACTAATATATATAGATTTAATGCTCATAATTTGTGGAGGACCCTAAGGTGAAGCCCAGGAGTAAGAAATATCTAATTTCCACAAAATGGTAACAAACTTTCTGAATCTAAGCATTACCACCTGTTTAAATATGGTGGTGACCAAACTTACTGACACTTTGCTAAATTGTCATGTGTCAGACATCACACTTCATTCAGGGTTCCATTTACTGCAGCCCTGATCCATGATTTACTGCACTTTCACTAGCTTTTTATAGCAAGACTTCTAGCTCAGCTTGAACAAAAAAATGTCAAAGAAAAGGAAGTACAATGAAGGCTATGTAGCCTTTAGTTTTACTTGCATCACTGAGCGAGATGGGACACAAAAGCCACAGTTCTTGTGTGGCAAAGTTCTTGCCAATGGAAGCATGAAGCCAACAAAGATGAAGGAGCACCTCATGTCTGTACATCCTGAAAATGTATCAGAGAGTGCAGATATATTTCATGCAAAGAAGGCTCGATTTGAGAAGGCTGGGACTTTGCCAAAACTTGGATTTGCCCCAACGCAAAAGCCTTGTCTTGAAGCTTCTTACAAGGTTGCTTATCAGATTGCCAAAGAAAAGAAGCCGCACACAATTGGGGAGACTTTAGTGAAGCCATGTGCACTGGATATGGTTGAGCTGGTTAGTGGATTGGAGCAGAGAAAGAAAATTGAAGCAATCCCTTTGTCAAATGATGTCATACATTCCAATATGTCTTCTAATATTTTGAAGCAAGTCATGAAAGAGTTGGCAGCGACACCATTTCAATTCATATGCAACTGGATGAAAGTACTGACATTTCTCAGTGTAGTCAACTACTTGCTTTTGTCCGTTATGTAAGCTGATGCCTTTGAAGAGGAATTCCTATTTTGTGAGCCACTATTGGAAACAACAAAAGCCATTGACATATTTGATATGGTGAAAAGTTTCTTTGCCAAGCAAGGTTTTGACTGGAAGAAACATTTGGGTACTTTATGCATAGATGGAGCACCTGCAATGCTTGGTGACACATCTGGTTTGGCTGCTTTAGTGAAGAAAGAAGCTCCTCACGTCATTGTCACTCACTGTTTTCTACATCGCCATGCACTGGCATCAAAAACTCTGCCAACAATCCTGAAAGAAGTATTGTCATTGCAGTGAAAGTTGTCAACTTCATCAGAGCTAGTGCTCTGAATCATCGTCTTTTCAAGATGTTTTGTCAAGAAATGGGAGCAGAACATGAAGTTCTTCTTTACCACACAGAAGTCCGCTGGCTTTTCCAGAGGACAAATTTTGAAGTGTTTGATGGAACTTGGGCAGAAGTTTCATTTTTTTTAAAGAAAAGAATGCCCCACTCTCTGAACAATTTGAAAGGGAGGAGTTCATATATGGCTTGGCTTATTTGGCAGATTTCCTTGGCCATATGAATGAGGTGTGTCTTTCGATGCAAGGCCAAGCAGTCACCATTATGGATGCTGCTGAAACACTACAAGCTTTTTTTGGCCAAACTGCCACTTTGGAAGAGGAGACTGGAGGCACACAATTATGCAATGTTCTAATTGAGGGCAGTTCTAATTGAATGCAATGTTCTAATCGAGGGCATGTTCTAATTGAATGCAATGTTCTAATTGAATGCATGTTCTAATTGAATGCATGTTCTAATCGAGGGTGTGTTCTAATTGAGGAGATGTGTTAAGTTTGTCTTCTGTGAGATCCCTGTGGACATGTGATGTCAACAAGTTGGTCAGTCGTTCTTGAGGCTTACTGGGATGCAGATCCAGTTTCACTCAACGCAACGCAAAGTGCTAAATGATCGTTCTATGGCTGCTGTTGGCGGCGTGGACAAAAATGCACATGCACCTCCTAATAACCACACCCACAAATTTAAGAAAGTACTGGAAGTGGTCCGGCTTTGACCTGACTGGCTGGACCATCGGAGCCTCCCCCCCTGTGTTAGGTAGCCCTTCCCACGGATAATTGGGATTCCAGTCCTAGTGATTGGATAATGAAGTCCGTAGGATTATCGAGGTATTGTAAGTATGTGTGTATGTTTTGTTCAATCTTAGTGAAATGCACATCATTTATACAAAAGCCAGAAGTTGTTTTAGATGCACCATCTTTGTTAGTTCTGCTAATGCTCGTGGGAGTGGGCAGGTTATTTGGGAATTGTAATTATTTTTAATTAATTTTTAAATGACATGAACATGTAGGTTCGTACTTAACGAACATAACAATCTCAATTTTGCTGCCAAAAATATAAATGATCCTGCCACTAGGGACGAGTATTATAGTGGTCAAAAATCAACGCCATGTATGTACATGTCCTTCTATCCAACCCCTCCCCCCCTTTTAAAGATTCCTATATAGACATGCCCCTAAGCTGTGTACCTGCAACACCTCAAAGGCACTGGCAGGGTAGGCCTCTGCAAGGCCATTAGCAGAGCTCGAGTTGATATACAGCCAGGAAGATCGGGGAAGCCAGCAGAACCTTTCAGAGGAATCTTGACCTTAACTGATTATGCCTACCACCCTTTACCAGGCACGAGTTCCTAGCACAAGCCAAGCTGACCCAAGACAACACCACTGGAGCATGCTGACTCCCACCAGGCACTCATAACACCATGCTGACTCCCCACCAGGCACTCATAACACCATGCTAACCCAAGACAACCACCACTGTGGCGTGCTGACTCCCCACCAGGCACTCATAACACCATGCTAATCCAAGACAACACCACTGTGGTGTGCTGACTCCCCACCAGCGAGTCACAACAGAGCTAACTTTTATGCCCCGTGGAGCCATTTTGGACCTGAAGATGACCTGAAGGACAGTTCCAAAGCTCATCCTGAGTCCACAAACATGCATCCCAAAGCAACCTATCCAGCATGCATCTCTATGCTAGGCTGCTAGGAGCAACTTCCAGGACCAGTAATGAATCCCGCACTCTGTTGAGGGAGCTTTGTGGCAGCCAGTGGCCTCTAAACGCAATTTTTTTTTGGTCAAGCATCTCGAAGACAACACTGCTCCTGCCCTCTGTAAAGTTTTCAATTTCAGCAGCTGTGTTGCTTTTCTAATAGAGTAGAGTTGGAGGCAGCCTTGCTAGCAAACCTTTTGTAGTAGGTGAGCTCTAACATACATAGCTGGCGTAGTTTGTTGGTAATGCTGCCATGTTGTGTGCCATTATTGAGAATGTGAAGAATGCAAGGACAGGAATAGCCTTGAAGACTGGATAAAATGTCGATGGTCGCAAGTAGTGCCATTTCTGGCGATGGTTGCTTCCAGTGAGCTTGGAGTCTAATGTCACCTCACACAATATATGCAATATGCACACATCCCTGTCCCAAAAAGTACTTCAGCAAAGTTTGAGCTTCCTAGCTTCAAAACAGTGGCCATGCGTAAGGGACAGGCCAACACACACTTTGATCTAGTGAGATAAGGCAAGATTATTATTATTATTATTATTATTATTATTATTATTATTATTATTATTATTATTATTATTATTATTATTATTATTATTATTATTATTATTATTATTATTATTATTATTATTATTATTATTATTATTATTATTATTATTATTATTATTATTATTATTATTATTATTATTATTATTATTATTATTATTATTATTATTATTATTATTATTATTATTATTATTATTATTATTATTATTATTATTATTATTATTATTATTATTATTATTACTACTACTACTACTACTACTACTACTACTACTACTACTACTACTACTACTACTACTACTATTATTATTATTATTATTATTATCATCATATTAATTATTGGGGGGAAACCACCAATGGATGCCTTTGCATTTATAATCACCTATTATAATCACCTAAGAAGACCCTTTAAGAAGACCCTTTACCATTTAAAACCACCAATGGATGCCTTTGCATTTATAATCATCACCTAAGAAGACCCTTTAAGAAGACCCTTTACCATTTATAAATACCAATTATAAATACCAACAGGTGAAATATTCCCTTACCATTAAAAAAACAAACACTGAATGTAACGACCCTTTACCAATTATAATCAACAAGTTAAATCGTCCCTTACCTTTTAAAACCATGCATAACAATCAAATATTGCTGTGCAGATATTATTTATCTACATGACCTTCCTGCATTGGAGGAAGTTGTAAGATTGACAGCAAATATTTTTGCAGGAATTACATTTCATGAATACGACTTTTGAGGGTAATCATTTGATATACAATGTGTGGTGTGTGTGTGTGTTACTAGGAGAAGGGGCGCTCGCAAGATTTTACCTTTTCTTTGGCAAGCACCCTGTCCAAGAAGACGTCTCAACTTATCCACGCTATCAGCAAGCATCAGCAATGTAGTGAGACACTCGGCGCCGATCTGCATCGGAGGGAGACTACGTCCAGCGTCATGATGTCAGCGAAGTTAATGATCCGGTGGCTCGATAGAAACCCCTCCAGTCTGGTGGACGATTACGAGAGTTTCAGGACAGAGGTCCTCACCAGTGCTTTGGAGTTGACCTGCATCTTGGTGAGAAAATGAAGGGGGAGTGGTTCTACTTGGGGTATGGGGATGGGTGTGGTCATTAGCTATGTTGTCACGCATGACCAGATGTGGCGATGCACAAACATTGTTTATATATGGAGGAATATCATGCAACAAGGAAGGAGAGTTTTGAGGTTTAACCGATTAAGCGCAGACTTTCCTAGTAGCCGCGGTAAAATAATTAACGATTTAATTACTAATTTTTCCCTCGAGCTTCTTATAGGACGTCAGCACAGGAAACCTCGTTCATATGCAAGCCCAGTGATTGCTCTACATCCTGATTTTTGAATGAAACCCAAGGACCAAATAACCAGAGCTTTTCAAAATTGAACCAACATTTATATACCATATATTTTGGCATATTCATATAATTTGACACAGAATCAAGACAATAACAATCCTAAAACATCCTAAGACAAAACATTGAACAGAACAATATATGAATCGAATATTTGAATAGAAAAAGTATGTGTGTGTGGGTAGAATGTGGGTGAGTAATTTGATGAAGAATGAAGGAGAGCGAGAGAGTAGCATTGTAATACATGTTGTGTGTGTGTGTGTGTGTAGAAGGGCAAGATAGGCCTATCAACACTTCCCAGGCATCTAGAACACAAAGACACAACAATAGAGAAAAATGCATTATTAGACACAAGCATCCACACTTTACCAAGAGGCACGCACATATATACACCATACACAACTTACATTTCATGGTCACGAGAAGTAAGAGAATACATGCAACACTAATATTCCACCAAGGTATGATACGGTCAGATCCAATGCACAAATGAACCTTACAGTAACCACACTCATTTCGGCTTTCATACCTCAAACTATTTTTTATGCACACCAAACAGCGGCCCTTAGAAGTAGAATGGGAGAAATGACCTAGTTGCAAATTTAGACGCTCTAGCTGAGATGTACGCAACATACAAGGTCGACCTATCGCCGCCGAGAAGAATAGGAACCAATCAACGTTTTTACTAAGCTAATCCGAAGATCTAAATAACTATCCTGCCTCTTATGTAGAGAAGTGTTTGAAAAAGAAAACAAGATAAAGGCATTAAAAAAACAAGCTTCTACCAAATATGCGAACACCCTTTTCCACCACCTCTTTGATTATCTACCCAAATTGTAGTAGCCCATCTTTTGGTCTGCTCTGTCGACACCCCTCATGAATGACTGATAATCAGGTAAACAGGGGAGGGGCATGACGCATCCTGTCGGGAACCATCAAGCTGACGACGTTTCACAGTTGGTTGTTGTCCTTGCTCCACAGCTGCATGCATATTAGTCATCATGTCAATTACACGCTTGTAAAGCCAGGAGTGAACCATTTGATCTGTAATCATATTTTCCCCTACTGGACTTTGTAAGTACTCCTAAGGAAGCCTAGATGTGCCACATGCACCAACCCCTCTAATAGTCAGCGTGTGAAATATATTAGGACTTGTATAAAAATTATCCATGTGTACCTGAAAGTTCTTGTGCCCAAATCCCTCCAACAAATCTAACACTACCCGACTACACAAACCTGTACTATCTCCTGTTTCCACATTCTTCCCAGTATAAATTTGTAATCGATAAATATAACCATTCCTTGCATCCGAAAGTACAAATACTTTTATGCCCCATTTCGTAGGCTTATCCTTCATATATTGTTTGAAGCCAAGCCTCCCTTGATAGGGAATCATGGCTTCATCAATGCTAAGCTCCTGATGCAAACAATACTCGCTTTCAAAGCTTATACAGCCTATGGGATTACCAGATGTTACCTGTGAGCTAGCAATGGAGTTGACATGCATGTAGCGCATCAACTGCCTAAACCTCCAACGCGGCATTACTCTACTCACCAAACTACATGACAAATCAGGATACTCACAAGACCAGTACATGTCTAAACGGGGAAGTTTTGAAACACCCATACAATCAAAAGTCCTACAAAAGCTTTCATTTCTTCTTCACATGTATCGTGCCAATTATGGGGGAGCCTCACCCTAGAAACATACATATTAGTCTCTCTCACAAGGAGGTCCCACACGTCAACAGTAAAAAAAAGATAAAAAGCACCTAGTAACGAACTTGTTACACCGAGCAAAGCCGAGTTTGGGCCAGGAATTGAGCGATAGGACAAAGCCAAAGGAGTTGGCTCTTTTTTTCCCAGCGACCTTCGACTGGTATTATCTGATAACTGGTGCTGGATGAGTGGGCCTGTCTACTACACCCTTGGGACTGGGCCTGCCTATTCTCAGTACCTTGTGGTGGTGGACTACTAGTACTACCTGAACCTCTACTTCTCGAGTGGACTTCTCGCCAACCTCTCGCACCATGTCCTCTCTCACCACGTCCTCTAGCACCACATCCTCTCTCACCACGTCCTCTAGTAGCACCACGTCCTCTAGCACCACGTCCTCTAGCACCACGTCCTCTAGCACCACGTCCTCTCGCACCACGTCCTCTAGCACCACGTCCTCTAGCACCACGTCCTCTAGCACCACGTCCTCTAGCACCACGTCCTCTCGCACCACGTCCTCTCGCACCACGTCCTCTAGCACCACGTCCTCTAGCACCACATCCTCTAGCACCACGTCCTCTAGCACCACGTCCTCTCTCACCACGTCCTCTAGCACCACGTCCTCTCTCACTACGACTACGTCCTCTAGCACCACGTCCTCTAGCACCACGTCCTCTAGCACCACGCCTCACATTCCCTGTAACACATAAATATATATACAAACAAATATTCAAATATCAATTTTGCTTATTCCAGAAGAGTCCCCTGTAGCAGATTGTAAGGACGGAGGGTCAGTAGATGGTAAGGATGGTGGGTCAGTAGATGGTAAGAATGGAGGGTCAGTAGATGGTAAGGAAGGAGTGTTCAAATGGTCACTCTCTTCTTCAGAGGCTGAAAGGGAATATATAATACAAAATTTCCTTGTACCAACCTCCACTAAGTCCAGAGCTCCCACAAGCAGATGGTAACAATGGATCACCTTCATCTCCTGAGACTGCCAAAGTTGACCTTAGATAAACGTGTTTTTTGAAAATTCAAATTCAAATTGAAAAAGCTCAACCAATATTTATGGCTATAACTCATCTTCTTCAACTGCTATGTTAGAAATATTTATATCCTAAAAAAACACAAGAATAGGCCACAGTTTGGCTAGCGAATTATCTCAGAAGATTGTGGAATACAATGGCAACGAAGCGCTAAGGTAGAAACAAACTTACCATCGAGAAATCCTTCCACCCGAGCCTCTTGACTTAGAGCCAGGGGATCCAGGGCACAACCATGGTAGGCATATATCTCTGGCCTTCTTTCCCACCAGAATCCGAGCCAGAACCTCTAGTGTCGTCTTAAAAAAGAAGAAAAGTTACTTCGTCCAAACAAAGCATCTTCGCCATCTTGAAAACCCAAGTTATGAACAAAAAGTGGGGCGCGGCCTGCACATACAGCAGCACGTGTAAATGACGTATTTAGAATGATTCAGCATTCTTTTGGGCATGTGCAGCACCAAGAATTTGGCGCTTAGTTCAAATAGTTTTTTTACATTAGTTTTTTCGCGAGTCCGATTGCCCTAGGTGCCATATGGCGCCATATGACGCTTAATCGGTTAATCTTCGCTATTTTCGCAGTTAACATTCACCTGCGAATTTATCACAACGAAGAGCACCAGGGCAATTTGTGGCTTCCAATCCTTCAATATTTCCCCACAAACTTTCAGTCACCATGTATGCGAATGTTTAACTCCATGAAAATTCCGCTCTCTAAGATGTAGACGATAGATAGTTCTCAGTTGTGCCACTCAGTCACCATGTATGCGAATGTTTAACTCCATGAAAATTCCGCTCTCTAAGATGTAGACGATAGATAGTTCTCAGTTGTGCCACTATGGGGCTCACATCCATGGCTTGGCGGGAGACTAGCAGCTGGCCGTCAAGGCCGTCATTTGGTCATACTTATTAATGCTTGGGAGATGGTGCTGTCGTGGACCTGCGATATGATACATCGTCAAGGGAACTGAGGCACGTGCTTGTCGGAAATCCTTTTGGGGGATCTGAGGTGAGATGGTGGTGGGCGTGGCATTGCAGACGTACATCGTTAGCCACGTGCAATGCACGAGTCACACACACGTATGTTACTAGCATCATAGCAAGAATCACTACACAGGTGCCTTCGGAAGAACTATTGGCTTCAAGTTCTTTCAAAGCTTTGAGTTCTCATTATTCTTCGAGTGGCTCCAGATTTACTGTCAGGAAATAACAAACTCGAGAGTCGATAAAATAAGTAGCACCTCACTGACGTTTTCTCTTGGAAGTTGCAAGTGCATAAAAAAAGGGAGTCCTGTTTGTTACGGAATTATGTGAACACGGGGCTAGGGCTAGGGGGCAGCGCTGGGGGTGGGGCTAGGGCTAGGGGGCATTCGTTGTATCTGTACGAAAGGTAACGAATTTACAAATATATCTGGTAAAGGGTTAAGAAGTAGTGGAATCGTACTAAACTTGTACCGTTAGAAGATGGTTGTTGAGCTGAAACTTATACTGTCAGTCTACAAGAAAATGGCCGCTTGACACCGTGCAGGAGCTTAACAACAATGCCTGTGAGAGACGTGATCAATTTCTTATAGGTAAGGATCGTCAGTTATGTACTGTGCCACATGTTTAGAAGGTGTGCCGTGCTTGGATATTCCTTATATTAATTTGTCTAGTTGCCAGAATTGGAAGAAACACTGACTTTTGAGCAGGAGGAGACAGTCACAGTCAACACTTATGGCTAGAACCAGCAGTAAAGTAGGTGCTTAACAAACAGAAGCTAAAGCCAGCACTAAAGTAGATTCTTAACAAACAGAGGCTAGAACCAACAGTAAAGTAGGTTCTTAACAAACAGAGGCTAGAACCAACAGTAAAGTAGGTGCTTAACAAACAGAAGCTAAAGCCAGCACTAAAGTAGGTTCTTAACAAACAGAGGCTAGAACCAACAGTAAAGTAGGTTCTTAACAAACAGAGGCTAGAACCAACAGTAAAGTAGGTGCTTAACAAACAGAAGCTAAAGCCAGCACTAAAGTAGGTTCTTAACAAACAGAGGCTAGAACCAACAGTAAAGTAGGTTCTTAACAAACAGAGGCTAGAACCAACAGTAAAGTAGGTGCTTAACAAACAGAAAGCTAAAGCCAACAGTAAAGTAGGTGCTTAACAAACAGGCTAAAGCCAGCAGTTAACTAGATACTGGCTTAATTAACAACCATCTTTTGTTGTGTACTGATCATATGACCGCCCGTGCATGGAGTGTGTGTTAGGTATGTTTCTCTCTCTTTCTCTCTGCAGCAAGATGGCTTCGACATGGTCGGAATGCTGGAGGCTGTAAGTATTCATTTCATACCAACTACTGTAGTTATATAGATAACATTATTAGGGGGAGAGTGGGATACATTACTCCCTAGCTGATGAGCTTGTATGAGGAGAGTGGGATACAGGTTACTCCTAGCTGATGAGCTTGTATGAGGAGAGTGGGATACAGGTTACTCCTAGCTGATGAGCTTGTATGAGGAGAGTGGGATACAGGTTACTCCTAGCTGATGAGCTTGTATGAGCAGGGTGGGATACAGGTTACTCCCTAGCTGATGAGCTTGTATGAGGAGAGTGGGATACAGGTTACTCCCTAGCTGATGAGCTTGTATGAGGAGAGTGGGATACAGGTTACTCCCTAGCTGATGAGCTTGTATGAGGAGAGTGGGATACAGGTTACTCCTAGCTGATGAGCTTGTATGAGGAGAGTGGGATACAGGTTACTCCTAGCTGATGAGCTTGTATGAGGAGAGTGGGATACAGGTTACTCCCTAGCTGATGAGCTTGTATGAGGAGAGTGGGATACAGGTTACTCCTAGCTGATGAGCTTGTATGAGGAGAGTGGGATACAGGTTACTCCCTAGCTGATGAGCTTGTATGAGGAGAGTGGGATACAGGTTACTCCCTAGCTGATGAGCTTGTATGAGCAGAGTGGGATACAGGTTACTCCCTAGCTGATGAGCTTGTATGAGGAGAGTGGGATACAGGTTACTCCTAGCTGATGAGCTTGTATGAGGAGAGTGGGATACAGGTTACTCCCTAGCTGATGAGCTTGTATGAGGAGAGTGGGATACAGGTTAGGCGGGATGTTAGTCATAGACAAGCTCTGAGACTAGAGATAATCCGTATGCCCCCTGAACCCAACCTGATAACCTGATAACCCCCTGAACCGAGCCTAATAACCCCCTGAACCGAGCCTAATAACCCCCTGAACATAGCCTAGTAACCCCCTGAACCGAGCCTAATAACCCCCTGAACCCAGCCTAATAACCCCCTGGACCGAGCCTAATAACCCCCTGAACAGAGCCAAATAACCCCCTGAGCCGAGCCTAATAACCCCCTTAACAGAGCCTAATAACCCCCTGAACCGAGCCTAATAACCCCCTGAACCGAGCCCCTGAACAGAGCCTAATAATGGATTTATCATCCCCAAGCAACACAGGGGCATAACAACCACAGACAAATACATACAGTATGTGTTTCAATTATAGGCCGGGGCAAAATGGCCAGACTAAATGTTTACATGGCAACCAGGCAACTCACGCATTTGTAGTACCACTGACCGGATACGATCTGGGGGGGAGGGAGGATACAGGATAAACCTGCCCAATTATTAGCCAATCAAATCATGAGGAATAGAATAGGTACCCGTAATTTCACGAACCAAAGGTGAGTGAAAATGCAGCTTGCAAGTGAAGCGACTCGTCATATTCCAAGACAAATTATTCTGTACTCGATCATAATAAAATATTACACTTCATATAAGAGCCTCTCTGTCAGTCAGTCGGTCGGGATTGACACTATCTCTACCACACAGTTAGGGGAGGGTCAAGAAGCTTTACTATGGCTTAATTACTTGAGTAGTGGGGTTGTTATCAACTATGGCTTAATTACTTGAGTAGTGTGGTTGTATCAACTATGGCTTAATTACTTGAGTAGTGAGGTTGCATCAACTATGGCTTAATTACTTGAGTAGTGGGGTTGTATCAACTATGGCTTAATTACTTGAGTAGTGAGGTTGTATCAACTATGGCTTAATTACTTGAGTAGTGAGGTTGCTATCAACTATGGCTTAATTACTTGAGTAGTGAGGTTGTATCAACTATGGCTTAATTACTTGAGTAGTGAGGTTGCATCAACTATGGCTTAATTACTTGAGTAGTGTGGTTACATCAACTATGGTTTAATTACTTGAGTAGTGTGGTTGCATCAATTGGTTTAATTACTTGAGTAGTGGGATTGCATCAACTATGGCTTAATTACTTGAGTAGTGGGGTTGTATCAACTATGGCTTAATTACTTGAGTAGTGAGGTTGCTATCAACTATGGCTTAATTACTTGAGTAGTGGGATTGCATCAACTATGGCTTAATTACTTGAGTAGTGGGGTTGTATCAACTATGATTAATTACTTGAGTAGTGAGGTTGCATCAACTATGGCTTAATTACTTGAGTAGTGAGGTTGCATCAGCTATGGCTTAATTACTTGAGTAGTGAGGTTGCTATCAACTATGGCTTAATTACTTGAGTAGTGAGGTTGCTATCAACTATGGCTTAATTACTTGAGTAGTGAGGTTGCTATCAACTATGGCTTAATTACTTGAGTAGTGAGGTTGCATCAACTATGGCTTAATTACTTGAGTAGTGAGGTTGCATCAACTATGGCTTAATTACTTGAGTAGTGGTGTTGCATCAACTATGGCTTAATTACTTGAGTAGTGAGGTTGCTATCAACTATGGCTTAATTACTTGAGTAGTGAGGTTGCATCAACTATGGCTTAATTACTTGAGTAGTGGGGTTGCATCAACTATGATTAATTACTTGAGTAGTGTGGTTGCATCAACTATGGCTTAATTACTTGAGTAGTTGGGTTGCATCAACTATGGCTTAATTACTTGAGTAGTGAGGTTGCATCAACTATGGCTTAATTACTTGAGTAGTGAGGTTGCATCAGCTATGGCTTAATTACTTGAGTAGTGGGGTTGTATCAACTATGGCTTAATTACTTGAGTAGTGAGGTTGCTATCAACTATGGCTTAATTACTTGAGTAGTGGGATTGCATCAACTATGGCTTAATTACTTGAGTAGTGGGGTTGTATCAACTATGATTAATTACTTGAGTAGTGAGGTTGCATCAACTATGGCTTAATTACTTGAGTAGTGAGGTTGCATCAGCTATGGCTTAATTACTTGAGTAGTGAGGTTGCTATCAACTATGGCTTAATTACTTGAGTAGTGAGGTTGCTATCAACTATGGCTTAATTACTTGAGTAGTGAGGTTGCATCAACTATGGCTTAATTACTTGAGTAGTGAGGTTGCATCAACTATGGCTTAATTACTTGAGTAGTGAGGTTGCATCAACTATGGCTTAATTACTTGAGTAGTGGGGTTGCATCAACTATGATTAATTACTTGAGTAGTTGGGTTGCATCAACTATGGCTTAATTACTTGAGTAGTGAGGTTGCATCAACTATGGCTTAATTACTTGAGTAGTGGGGTTGCATCAACTATGGCTTAATTACTTGCTAAAGAACTCTGAGGTCACTATTACAAAACCACTTTACTATTGGTCTCTAGCACTTACCATTTATGGTTCTGTCATAGTACCCAAATACAACTTGTGTGTGAGATTGTTGGCTGGTGAGGGAAGCACACAGACTGGACTCGACCTCTTATCTCATGAGAAAAGAGTTGAATGTTATAAAACTATAGAGCAAGGAAAGAACTATAGAGCAAGGAAAGAGCTTTCATATATCCTTTACTAAGGGGGAAAATGGAAAATGACTGAGTTGGAAGCCTTTATATGTCGTCAATGCATTCTAAGGGAAGCCATGTTATTCATGCTTCCTCTTGTCCATTCTCTACCAGTATGCAATGAAGTGGCAGCATAAAAAGTATCATAACTCAAGAATGGCTGACAATAATGAGCTGAAACTTGAAACACAGTTTAGTATACCAGTGAAGGTTGAATAATTAGGGGGAAAATCTAGATTTAAAAAAATAGTCGGGTCCTCTCTGTCACTTCGAGTTTTCTTGACAATATTTATAGCTTTATTGCTATCAAATTTTTTGCTTAACTGCTTTGTCATCCCTTCTGGTGCGTATGGGAAATGTTGGCATTATTCTTAGGGAAGGAGTTAATGACTACACACATGCTCAGTTAAAGCTAACCATTAGTGGAATATAGAGAATGTCTAATGCCGAGCCTGTAGGATAATACTGCAGTGAGTGTATCAAGTATTAGTGGAATATGGAGAATATCTAATGCCGTGTCTAAAGGATAATACTGCAGTGAATATATCAAGAATTAGTGGAATATGGAGAATATCTAATGCCCTGCCTATACTAATACTGCAGTGAGTATATCAAGAATTAGTGGAATATGGAGAATATCTAATGCCGTGTCTAAAGGATAATACTGCAATTAATATATCAAGTATTAGTGGAATATAGAGAATATCTAATGCCGTGTCTAAAGGATAATACTGCAGTTAATATATCAAGTATTAGTGGAATATAGAGAATATCTAATGCCCTGCCTATAGGATAATATTGCAGTGAGTATATCAAGTATTAGTGGAATATCTAATGCCCTGCCTATAGGATTGAGTGTATCAAGTATTAGTGGAATATCTAATGCCCTGCCTATAGGATTGAGTGTATCAAGTATTAGTGGAATATCTAATGCCCTGCCTATAGGATAATACTGCAGTGAGTGTATCAAGTATTAGTGGAATATGAGAATATCTAATGCCATGCCTATAGTGAGTGTATCAAGTATTAGTGGAATATCTAATGCCCTGCCTATAGGATTGAGTGTATCAAGTATTAGTGGAATATGGAGAATATCTAATGCCCTGCCTATAGGATAATACTGCAGTGAGTGTATCAAGTATAGAATACATAATATATATATTTATAACCAAGTAAATGTGTCTATACTAGGGAGCCAACGCTTACCAGTTAATTAATTATGCTCCAATATCATAGTGCTTTTTTAATAATGATTTGTGTTAAATGGTAAAGGGTTGTCAAATGGGTATGGTCAAATGGGTATGGTCAATCCAAGTTGTTCTTTTAAAACATCCCCCTCCCCTCGTCTAAACACTAGCCCGTGCTACTGATAATTCAAAATTCAAGTGCTAGTATATTGATTAAAACATTAAGGGGGGACTATGCGTCAAACCACAAAATAGTTGTACCTATTTCTAATTGCCATCGCTTTTTTTCTCTTTCGTCTACACAAGTATTTATGGTATCAAAGTCTTTATTATTCTGTTTTTGTTTTTATAAAGTGTTAAATATCTCTATATACAAATTTTCTCAGAAGATATAGCAGAAACATCGAGGTGACTCCAAGATATTTGTGACAGACCTAGCTGCCTAACGATTTGAAGTAATTTACTCATAATTGGTGTGTGGAGTGTCTCAGTGATATCCATGGACCAAAGTTACCATATGTTGTCATGTTGATTAGTTACACACTACAGAGTCTGAAAAACAGATAAAAACTAGAGGCCACCTCTTCTAACCACCATCTCTTGGCAATCCTTGCAGTACACAAAAATCTGATTCATGGATATCACAGAGTACTAAAAGAGCTCTCAAATGATATACATAGCCCAAAAAAGGAGCAAATGGTTTTAAAGTTATTCTCGCCACAAGAAATATTTCCATTAATTGTGGGAATAAGCATTCCAAGTTTGGAAAACGAAATGTTTGAGTTAGCACTGAACTAACTTGACAAAATATGTTCTTTTACAAGTTTTAGCAATTCCTTGATCTGTTTTTTTTATTACTTCCATGACTCTTGAGTTTTTCTGTGCCTATATTTACATGTAACAAAGAAAAATATGATGAAAATTGTTAGACCTTTACAGCTGAATGTTTGTGCATGTCAAAGAAATGTATGATTAAGTAGATCCACCATAACTTTGAAAAGAAGCATCCTATGTCTCTAAAACTTTGGAAATAGCAAGTAGATAGATGCAAGAACAGTTTGAACTTAAAATATAATAATCATAAAATAAAATAGAATTTCATGTGTAGTCCCCGGGGTGTGTGTGTGTGTGGGGGGGGGGGGGGGGGGGGACTGACTGTACATCAGCACCACCAAAGTATTATAAATCGCCATAACTTTTGTTGTATATGCAGGTCATTTTATTCCCTATTTCCTTATGCTTTGTTCCTAATGATATGTTGAATGTCTCTGCAGAAATATTTTCTCGGAAGATACATCAAGATCCCTAAATAAGTTGATCTATCTTGCAGTACAATTCATAACTGCCCTAATTATCAAGACCAAAGTCCCAGATTTGGTCAGCTGATAGAGAAGGCCCTAATCTGCAATATGTGAACAGATTATCAATAAATGTAGTGGTTTTTTGTGTGGCAGGCCACCACTTTGGCAACTGGAAAACACCAGGAAAAATCCCAATCCTCACCACTTCAAATCACCATAACTTGCTAATACTTAGAGTACTCAAATTTTGGCATGTACAATAGACAGATAATTGGAAGGACTATCCAGTGATATAAAAATTATCATTTTTTAGTAAAGTGTAGAAAAGTTATGAGCTTTACGGCCAAAAAAACAAGATTTTTTGGAAAAAATGAGAAAAATATAGACCAAGTTAGGGCAAATATCATGCAAGATGTGTTCTCTTTGTAGTTTCTTGATCTGTTACATGGACAAAAAAATTGTTTGCAAGAAGGAAAAAAAGAAGGGAAAAAAAGAAATCTCTAATTTTTGACGCATAGTCCCCCCTTAACCCTCTCACCGCTGTAAGCGCCATATGGCGTAATGGACTTTAAAAATCGCTAATAAATCGATCGCTTGGCCTAGAGTCATAATTTGCATACCACCGGAAAGAGCAACTATTACTCTATATGACGTCCAAAAATTACATCCGGAAACGCCCGATTAGTTAGCGAAAATTACGTGCAACTACCGACGGTTCGCGGTTTTGCTGACCTAAAAATGAGTGGATGTTTAACGCTTAAAGAAGTACTTTCCCTGGTTTCTAGCGAGAATTTTGCTCTCACTGAGGATGAGTCAGAGGAAGAAGAAGGTGAAGAAATATGCACTGAGGATGAGTCAGAGGAAGAAGAAGGTGAAGAAATATGTGGCTACCTTGGAAATGCAAGTTCTGATCGTGCAGCAGTGCATTCTTTAGCGCTGTAGTTGACCCTACTTTAAACCCTCAGGATTCTTCCTTTTGCTATAACCAGCTCTCTAGTTATAATGAAATTGATCAGGAAGCCTTCTCAGGTTAGCTAAAGTATCTACATATTTGTATTTGCATGTTCTTTCTCAAATAGTTGAATTTCAATAACATAATAAACCATTGTATTGCTGGGCTATAGAATCATATGATCAAATTTTGTCAAAAACCCTCCGCTATATATTGCTATATGCCTAAATTATTATGACTAATGTTTACTAAATGCTAACTAAATGCTAACTAAATGAGTAAATATATTATAAACATTTTTTGTTGATTAAATGTTAGATATTGATAGAGAAATTTAGCATAATGATATTCATATTTTGTGGTTGATAATGTGGTTAACTAATGAGATCACATTGTTTATAAACAATGGTGCTATCACATGACAAAATTACAACTGATATGAATGGATTGCTGATTTTATAATGATTTTTTTTGGTATCTGGTATACTTTAGGAAAAATGTCCAGGAAAGTCAGCGGTGAAAGGGTTAAGTGGAGAAGGGAGAGAGGGGAGGGGCAGTCCAAGTTATCGGTGAGGGGATTGGAGGTCCCAGGGTAACACTCATCTGTGTGGAAGTTGGAAAACATGTGTCAACATGTACCACCCCATTATCAACACACAATGAGCGTGTATCAACATGTGTCATGCATGCATGTATCAACATGTGTCATGCATGTATCAACATGTGTCATGCATGTATCGACATGTGTCATGCATGTATCGACATGTGTCATGCATGTATCAACATGCACTGAGCAATTATTGACATGTATCTACATATATCGAGTATGTACCACTTGTACCGAGCATGTATCAACATGTAGTGTGTATTAACATGTACCTAGCATGTATGAACATGTACGCTGCATATATACTGGCTATGTATTAACATGTACTGAGCATGTATCAACATGTAGTGTGTATTAACATGTACCTAGCATGTATGAACATGTACGCTGCATATATACTGGCTATGTATTAACATGTATTGAGCATGTATCAACATGTACCAAGCATGTATAAACATGTACTTCACATGTATCAACATGTAAACTGCATGTAATGGCCATTTATCAACATGTACCAAGCATGTATGAATATTGTACCACATGTGTGAACATGTAAACTTAATGCACTGGGCTACATGTACTGAACATGTAATGAACATGTATGAACGTCTATATCACATTATTAAATTATTACATACATGTACATTGCATGTACTGGACATTTATCAACTGTACTGAGCAGTATCAAGCATGTGAGCAGTACCAAGCATGTATCGACATGTATTGATGCCTAACATGTATCAGCATGTATGTACTGACATGTACCTAACAAGTATCAACATGTACCGTGCATACATACCAAGAATGTATCAACATATACTGAAATGTATCAACATGTACTGAGCATGTATCTAACATGTATCAACATGTACTGAGCATGTACCTAACATGTATCAACATGTACTGTGCATACATACCAAGCATGTATCAACATGTACTGAAATGGATCAACATGTACTGAACATGTACCCAACATGTATCAACATGTACTGAAATGGATCAACATGTACTGAGCATGTTAGGTACAACATGTACTGAGCAAAAGTACCTAACATGTATCAACATGTACTGAGCATGTATCAACATGTATCAACATGTACTGAGCATGTATCAACATGTACTGAGCATGCATCAACGTGCACGTATACTATCTGTGGATACCAGAACTTGTGGGTGTGTCTGTACTTATCCTGTTTATCCTGTTTGTGTTATTGTCGTCACCTAATACGCTCCCTCCAGTGCCGTAAGATCCTCAAGTTCACTTCGGTCATAATGAGTCCGCAGAACTTGTCCTGTGTGGAGCCCATCAAGATGATAACAGTGAAGCTACAACCTCGGGATGACTCGGGATTGGTGAGTAGCCCATACATCAGAGGTATTTGTTGATGAGAGTGTACACGTATGCTGACTGGACTCCGAGCTGGAAGAGTGTCCCCGAAGGGTGATCTCTGGTACATATATTCACAGTCTTGCCGTAGACAATCGCAAGATCATCTATAGATGTCCGAATTTCAAAGTTCTTGTTTACCTCAAGCTTCTCTCACTAACCACACCCTCACATGGCACGCATGCATGGTAACACACCCTCACATGGCATGCATGCATGCTAACCACACCCTCACATGGCATGCATGCATGGTAACACACCCTCACATGGCATGCATGCATGGTAACCACACCCTCACATGGCATGCTGGCATGGTAACCACACCCTCACATGGCATGCATGTGTGGTAACCACACCCTCACATGGCACGCGTGCATGGTAACCACACCCTCACATGGCATGCGTGCATGGTAACCACACCCTCACATGGCACGCGTGCATGTTAACCACACCCTCACATGGCACGCTGGCATGATAACCACACCCTCACATGGCACGCGGGCATGGTAACCACACCCTCACATGGCATGCATGCATAGTATCCACACCCTCACATGGCATGCATGCGTGGTAACCACACCCTCACATGGCACACATGCATGCGTGGTAAGGGAGAGTCCGGTCAAATGTCATGGAGGTTTGTTCTTGTCTAGTCAGCACTTTCGAGCCTGCTTATTTGCGCGCACCTCATGGCGATGCCACGCCCATGAAGTCGTGATCTCAAGGAGTTTGTTTCACTGTTATGCTTGCGATGCTGTTGCCATGGAGATCCTGCCAAGCTGAGCAAGACCCTCTCTGGTGATTGGCCAGAAGAGAGACCGGCTAGCAAGATTACTTAATACTGGCTAGGGCTAGGATTAGGGTGGGGCTGTGGCTAGGATTACCCTAGGGCTAGGGTGGGGCTGGGGCTAGGATTAGGGTGGGGCTAGGGTTAAGGTGGCAGCTAGGGCTAGGATTAGAGTGGGGCTAGGGTTAAGGTGGCAGCTAGGGCTAGGGGTGGGGCTGGGTGGCTAGGATTACACTGGCTAGGGCTAGGATTATGCTAGGGCTAGGATTATGCTAGGGCTAGGATTATGCTGGCTAGGGCTAGGATTATGGTAGGGCTAGGATTATGCTAGGGCTAGGATTACACTGACTAGGGCTAGGATTATGCTAGGGCTAGGATTACACTGGCTAGGGCTAGGATTATGCTGGGGCTAGGATTACACTGGCTAGGGCTAGGATTATTCTAGGGCTAGGATTATGCTGGCTAGGGCTGGGATTATGCTAGGGCTAGGATTATGCTAGGGCTAGGATTACACTGGCTAGGGCTAGGGCTAGGATTACACTGGCTAGGGCTAGGATTATGCTGGGGCTAGGATTACACTGGCTAGGGCTAGGATTATGCTAGGGCTAGGATTACACTGGCTAGGGCTAGGATTATGCTAGGGCTAGGATTATGCTGGCTAGGGCTGGGATTATGCGGCTAGGATTATGCTAGGGCTAGGATTACACTGGCTAGGGCTAGGATTATGCAAGGGCTAGGATTACACTGGCTAGGGCTAGGATTATGCTAGGGCTAGGATTATGCTGGCTAGGGCTGGGATTATGCTAGGGCTAGGATTATGCTAGGGCTAGGATTATGCTGGCTAGGGCTAGGATTATGCTAGGGCTAGGATTATGCTAGGGCTAGGATTACACTGACTAGGGCTAGGATTATGCTAGGCTAGGATTACACTGGCTAGGGCTAGGATTATGCTGGGGCTAGGATTACACTGGCTAGGGCTAGGATTATGCTAGGGCTAGGATTATGCTGGCTAGGACTGGGATTATGCTAGGGCTAGGATTATGCTAGGGCTAGGATTACACTGGCTAGGGCTAGGGCTAGGATTACACTGGCTAGGGCTAGGATTATGCTGGGGCTAGGATTACACTGGCTAGGGCTAGGATTATGCTAGGGCTAGGATTACACTGGCTAGGGCTAGGATTATGCTAGGGCTAGGATTATGCTGGCTAGGGCTGGGATTATGCTAGGGCTAGGATTATGCTAGGGCTAGGATTACACTGGCTAGGGCTAGGATTATGCTAGGGCTAGGATTACACTGGCTAGGGCTAGGATTATGCTAGGGCTAGGATTATGCTGGCTAGGGCTGGGATTATGCTAGGGCTAGGATTATGCTAGGGCTAGGATTACACTGGCTAGGGCTAGGATTATGCTAGGGCTAGGATTATGCTGGCTAGGGCTAGGATTATGCTGGGGCAATGGCTTCATGTAGGCTATGATCACTGGGGCTAGGGCTAGGATTATTCTATGGCTAGAATTGGGGCAAGGGCTAGGATTACGCTGGGGCTGGTTAGGGCTACTGTGGGTGGGCAACAGCTTTGACCTTTTGGACATCCATGGACAATCCTGGATAGTGTGTGGGTGCACCTGATCTCCCTGTGCCCTGAGAGTGGAGGGGGTTATTACCAGATCTAGTGTATGGGGGCACCTGATCTCCCTGTGCCCTGAGAGTGGAGGGGGTTATTACCAGATCTAGTGTATGGGGGCACCTGATCTCCCTGTGCCCTGAGAGTGGAGGGGGTTATTAACAGATCTAGTGTATGGGGGCACCTGATCTCCCTGTGCCCTGAGAGTGGAGGGGGTTATTACCAGATCTAGTGTGTGGGTGCACCTGATCTCCCTGTGCCCTGAGAATGGAGGGGGTTATTACCAGATCTAGTGTATGGGGGCACCTGATCTCCCTGTGCCCTGAGAGTGGAGGGGGTTATTACCAGATCTAGTGTATGGGGGCACCTGATCTCCCTGTGCCCTGAGAGTGGAGGGGATTATTACCAGATCTAGTGTGTGGGTGCACCTGATCTCCCTGTGCCCTGAGAGTGGAGGGGGTTATTACCAGATCTAGTGTGTGGGGGCACCTGATCTCCCTGTGCCCTGAGAGTGGAGGGGGTTATTACCAGATCTAGTGTATGGTGGCACCTGATCTCCCTGTGCCCTGAGAGTGGAGGGGGTTATTACCAGATCTAGTGTGTGGGGGCACCTGATCTCCCTGTGCCCTGAGAGTGTAGGGGGTTATTAACAGATCTAGTGTATGGGGGCACCTGATCTCCCTGTGCCCTGAGAGTGGAGGGGGTCAGGTTACAACGAGGTTGGTCAAATAGTACCTTCAAAAGTCGGCTTCATGCGGGCCAGTGACTAGTTTTCCTTTGAGTAAGCAACAAAGTACACACACAACAATTTAATCTCATTATGCTCTGTTGTTGTCTATATCTATCTATCTATCTATCTATCTATGTATCTATCTTATCTATCTTATCTATCTTATCTATCTATCTAATCTATCTATCTAATCTAATCTATCTATCTTATCTATCTTATCTATTTATCTTTCTATCTATCTATCTAATCTATCTATCTAATCTAATCTATCTATCTTATCTATCTATCTATCTTCTATCTATCTTCTATCTATCTTATCTATCTATCTATCTATCTATCTATCTATCTATCTATCTAGGGCTTCTCCATACACCGGACCAGGCAGGGGAATCTCGTGATAAACAATGTGGTGAATGAGGTATGTACATAAGGCGGACTACTGGAAAGCTACTTTTAGAAATGCATGTTTGATCCTGCCCTTTAACCCTCTTCAACACCACGGCAACCTGTGAGGAGAGGTTTGTAGAGGTTGTGATGCTGGAAGGCATACTCACTCTTGAGACATCTAGGAATATGTAATCGACGTAACATGACTAACCGTGTTGTGATATTGTAGAGTTTGTGTCGCTGGAAGGCACACTCACTCTTGAGACACGTCAAGGAATATGTAATGCGATGTAACGTCACAACGAGGTTTGCCAACACAATCATAAGTTCCTAAAAAGTCGCACGTTTTATACACAACACTGGTTTTGGAACCAATCTGGGCAGGGTTTTGGAACCAACCTAGGCAGGGTTATGTTCATGTATGCAGGTGCTGCACAGCTTGGAATTCGGGGTCCCATTGTAACAGCTAGCATTCTGTGTCTGCCTTTTCCTTAGAGAATGGGCTGCTATGAAGATGGTCAGCTTTCAGGTCTTGGTGCTTTCACAGCAGACTGTGAAGTTCTTTGTGGGGAACAAGTATGTGTGTGTGAAAAACAATGGCTGGCTTGTGCGTACCTCAGAAGACATGTCTGAGAACAGGTATCGTGTTCTCTCCATCTGAAGCATCAGCTGGACGACCTGTAGGTCAAGTGGAGCATGTGCAGCTTCAACCATTGTACTTGTAGCACCGACTTCTTCTCGGTTCCTTCCAGCCCTTCTCTCCCCTTTAGCTCGGACTTGCTCACGTGATACACTAAAGTGTCCCAGGCACAAGCTCGGCAGACGATCAGGGTTGGTTTCACCCACAAGTGTACCCAGGAGGAACAGCCTGGAACAGATTCTTATCGTGAGGTGATAATTTTACCTGGCCCTACTTTTTGAAGCTTGATATACTGTAGTTACTCTGCAGAGACTGACATTCTTTGTCCCCATCTTTAAACCACCAAGAGCCTGACACATCTCCATTGTGGATGATAGCAAGCTGTGCACCAACTATGGTTGCTATTGGTTGGTTGGTGTGCATGGTGATAAGTCTTCTTTTCACGTAACAGAGAATGCACTGTCAGCAAATGCAAGCACATCGGAATGAAATGAAATGTTTTTTCATTTGTCTGGTTCCATTCCATGGATCAGAGATAAACTGTGAGTGCTCTTCTTCAAGGATTTGACTATCTTTTGAGCAATCTTAAGATGCATGTAGTTGATGGTTCCTCTCTCTGGGAGTGCAGTGTGGTGGCAGGGAAGATGTTTCTTATGTGAGGGAGGGAGGTGAGTGCCTCAGTGTAGAGGGGGTGAGTGCCTCAGTGTAGAGGAGGTGAGTGCCTCAGTGTAGAGGAGGTGAGTGCCTCAGTGTAGAGGAGGTGAGTGCCTCAGTGTAGAGGAGGTGAGTGCCTCAGTGTAGAGGAGGTGAGTGCCTCAGTGTAGAGGAGGTGAGTGCCTCAGTGTAGAGGAGGTGAGTGCCTCAGTGTAGAGGAGGTGAGTGCTTCAGTGTAGAGGAGGTGAGTGCCTCAGTGTAGAGGAGGTGAGTGCCTCAGTGTAGAGGTGGTGAGTGCCTCAGTGTAGAGGAGGTGAGTGCCTCAGTGTAGAGGAGGTGAGTGCCTCAGTGTAGAGGAGGTGAGTGCCTCAGTGTAGAGGAGGTGAGTGCCTCAGTGTAGAGGAGGGAGTGCCTCAGTGTAGAGGAGGTGAGTGCCTCAGTGTAGAGGAGGTGAGTGCCTCAGTGTAGAGGAGGTGAGTGCCTCAGTGTAGAGGATGTGAGTGCCTCAGTGTAGAGGAGGTGAGTGCCTCAGTGTAGAGGAGGTGAGTGCCTCAGTGTAGAGGAGGTGAGTGCCTCAGTGTAGAGGAGGTGAGTGCCTCAGTGTAGAGGAGGTGAGTGCCTCAGTGTAGAGGAGGTGAGTGCCTCAGTGTAGAGGAGGTGAGTGCCTCAGTGTAGAGGAGGTGAGTGCCTCAGTGTAGAGGAGGTGAGTGCCTCAGTGTAGAGGAGGTGAGTGCCTCAGTGTAGAGGTGGTGAGTGCCTCAGTGTAGAGGAGGTGAGTGCCTCAGTGTAGAGCATAACTTAAACTGTTTGTGCAATGGATGGCCACTAGTCATGGTGATGTTTGGTGCCTACTGAACGTATAGCAAACACGTCACTACGTCAGTGCATGTCTACAATAGAACGTAGCAAAGAGTCATCCGTGAGGAACTTCTCTGTCCCTGCAATTCTCCTCAGCAGAAGGGCTTCCATAAACAGCAGTAAAGGGCATGGAAGAGACCGTTCATGGCTGCTGAATCCCTTTCCCTTTCGTTCTTTTCTTTCTTCTCGATGCTGTCAAACCAGTGAAGTATGACTAATTTTATAAAGCTGCACCAGTTACTGGACATGTGCAGATATTTTTAAACCCCTTTTTAGCACATATGCTTCCTATAATATATCTAGTGAGAATGTCCTATTTCCATCTTGGACATTTATGAGTCGTTTTGGTCTCCATGTTTTAAATGGTAAAGGGATATCTAATTAGGTGTGCTCTATATGGGTACATCTTCCCCTCCCTCTCTCTCTTTATCTAATATGAAATAGTTCTTATGCATAGTTAGGTGCATGTCATTGTGTGCACCTGGTTGCTAGGCGAGCAAGTGTGAATGAGTGTAATTTCAAAGGTCTGATGTGTGAATGACCTGTTATCACTTATAAACAGCAACCCTGGTTTGTTTGTTATGCTATATAGAGCCCAGCGTCAGAGAGTGGAATAGTTGCTGGAGTGGAGATAGTGCAGATCAACAAGCAGAATGTGGTGAGTGGATTCATGGCTCTTAATGAGAGCACTAGAAATATATGCATAGCAACTACACTACATGTGCATGCACTTCACTCTTGAGCTGGGACACATGTGCATGCAGGACACATGATGTGCAGGACACATTTAAAGTCTGACATTTTTATGCACTTGGAAACACACAACATAACACACAACATTAGAGGAGTTTACCAACAAAGACCACAACATTAGAGAAGTTTACCAACAAAGACCACAACATTGGAGGAGTTTACCAACATTGACCACAACATTAGAGGAGTTGACCAACAAAGACCTCAACATTAGAGGACTGCTCACATTTAAAAATAATCCAGATTTTAAAAAGAGAGGAGATATGGATATTTGTGGTCTTTTTTGGTAAATTACCATCTCCTTTCCATACCCATTTCCTGTCCCAGGGTCAACTGGAAAGGGAACAAGATTGACCCATAAGACCACACACCTTCCTAAAGGAGGAGTGCTTACCTTTTAAAGTCCTAAAATACGATTTATTTATTTATTTGTTTATATTTTATTGGGCAGCCTCACCTCAAGATCTTTGTGAGCAGTTCCTCAAGAATACTTCAGAACTAACCAACCATAGCAGATGTTATTCTCTACCATAACACACACATGTTCTATGCTGCCTCTTCTTGGAACCTTTTCTCCCCTTCTTGGAACCTTTTCTCCCCTTCTTGGAACCTTTTCTCCCCTTCTTGGAACCTTTTCTCCCCTTCTTGGAACCTTTTCTCCCCTTCTTGGAACCTTTTTCTTCCCTTCTTGGAACCTTTTTCTTCCCTTCTTGGAACATTTTTCTCCCCTTCTTGGAACCTTTTTGTCCCTTCTTGGAACCTTCCCCCCCCCCCCCCCCCCCCTGCTCTTGGAAATTGTATTAACTATTATGTCACATCTTAACCCTCTTGCTCCCTCCCTCCCCCTAAGAATCCGAATTCCTCCATTTTCCTCCCCTTCTTCTCTAAATGAAATCTGATATCTATCTATCATCTGTCTATCTATCTATCTATCTCTATTATCTATCTACCTATCTATCTATCTATCTATCTCTATTATCTATCTATCTATCTATCTAATCTATCTATCTATCTAAATCATTTTTGAGGATCTTCACACAAGCTTCTCAGTGAACCAACTGACTCTTGACTTCTTTACAGTGAGAATACAGTGAGAATATATGGCCAGGTGCAGCTCTAGTATTGCACACTCATGAGTGTGATTATTGCATCGATGCTCCTTACCTATTTTCAGGTGTTTGACTAAAAGATCAATTGCTTAAATGTTTTGGAAGATTTGGAGTTTTCTGGTAGTAAAATTAGTAGGTAGGGCTTATTGCATGCAATGTGGAGGAGAACAGTAGATGGATTCTTGAAGATGAGTTTACAGTTTTAATAAGGGGGGAAGGGGGGGGGGGCGTGCTGGCTCTATACCACATTAGCGAAGGATTCAAGGCCTTCTGGGGGGCTAAAACCATCCAAAGAGGAGAGTCCTTCTTTGCTGGAGAAGGAGAGAGTGCTTCAGAGGCAGAAGGTATCTGTCAGGAGAGTCCTTCTTATCTGGAGAAGGAGCGAGTCCTTCAGAGGCAGAAGGTATCTGTCAGGAGAGTCCTTCTTTGCTGGAGAAGGAGCGACTCCTTCAGCAGAAGGTAACTGTCAGGAGAGTCCTTCTTATCTGGACAAGGAGCGAGTGCTTCAGAGGCTAGATGACTTCATGGCTGAGTCCAAAGAAATGTGATGGTAGCCTGCATCGCTGAAGAGAACTTAGTGGGTACTCACTGTTGTAATAATCGTTGTCAATTAATTATCGTGTGAAGTATTTAGTGGTTATCTCATACCTCATGAAGCAATGCAACATATGTACAGTATGCAAGCAGCTGTGCTGCTGTAAGGTGAATGAGGGAGAAGTGTTGTTATAGCTATGTGTCATCACTGCCCTGTGCTTCAGGTTGGCTGGGAGATGAACAAGGTCATCGAAACACTCAAAGCCAGTGGGCACCAGATTACCCTCATCATTAACATAGGCAGTTCAAAGCTTTCGTCGCGCACTCACCAAACCAACATGTTGCTCAGCAACCAGCACTACCCGGAGGACGAACGAGACCAGGTGCTCTGGGTGGGGAACGGAGATGACGTTGGCAAGTTTGTCCACCAGTGTCATGACGAGTCATGTGAAGATTCCCTCTCGTCTTCAGCTTACCGGAACGCTGATCCTCGTACCAACACCTGCTATATGAACTACTCCGATGGGAAGAGTTCCAGTCAAGACACTCTGGATGATGTAGCCGAGAGCCCTATGTCATTCGTAGTGGACTCTAACCCCAGAGGCATGGATGGGATCCTGAACAAGGTACGGATGCCTCTGGACCTGCATCGGACCTCCAGCGCTCCTTTAGTTGGCAGCCGAGAGATCGATGGAGTAGATTTGGACCTGTCTCCGGAGTGCAGCTACTCGGTTGCACCACGGAGGGACTACGCCAGGGAGTTGCCCATTACCAGCAAGGCCACGGGGGGATCCCTGGAAGGGCTGGACCAATGCAACGCCTCTGGGAGGGAGCTCCACACCTTCAAGTCTAGACTCAAGATGAGGACGAGCTCGGATGGGACTATGGAGAATCAGGCTTCAGTATGTGTGAGTATGTGTGAGTATGTTGAGATAGTTTATGTCTGACAAGCATAGCAGTATGTATATGAGTGATCACAGAGTTGCGTTGGGTTGAGGGCTTGAATGATGGCAGATAATGACTAGTAGAAGAATCCGCATGAGCTATATTCATGGACAAGAAGTGACATCATGCTCTCTGCTCTTTGACCACACCGTACCCATTAGCTTCATGGTCCCACAAAGGTCTCTCTCTCTCTGCGGTATTGTATTTGCAACAAGGTTGAAGTAAGGTTGAAGTAAGGTTGAAGTAAGGTTGACGTAAGGTTGTAAGGATGAAGTAAGGTTGAAGTAAGGTTGAAGTAAGGTTGAAGTAAGGTTAACGTAAGGTTGTAAGGATGAAGTAAGGTTGAAGTAAGGTTGAAGTAAGGTTGAAGTAAGGTTGAAGTAAGGTTGACGTAAGGTTGAAGTAAGGTTGAAGTAAGGTTGAAGTAAGGTTGAAGTAAGGATGAAGTAAGGTTGAAGTAAGGATGAAGTAAGGATGAAGTAAGGTTGAAGTAAGGTTGAAGTAATGTTGAAGTAAGGTTGAAGTAAGGATGAAGTAAGGTTGAAGTAAGGACGAAGGAGGATGAAGTAAGGTTGAAGTAAGGATGAAGTAAGGATGAAGTGAGGTTGAAGTAAGGATGAAGTAAGGTTGAAGTGAGGTTGAAGTAAGGTTGAAGTAAGGATGAAGTAAGGTTGAAGTAAGGATGAAGTAAGGATGAAGTAAGGATGAAGTAAGGTTGAAGTAAGGATGAAGTAAGGATGAAGTGAGGTTGAAGTGAGGTTGAAGTAAGGATGAAGTAAGGTTGAAGTAAGGTTGAAGTACAAGGTTGAAGTAGGGATGAAGTAAGGTTGAAGTAAGGTTGAAGTAAGGATGAAGTAAGGTGGAAGTAAGGATGAAGTAAGGTTGAAGTAAGGATGAAGTAAGGTTGAAGTAAGGATGAAGTAATGTTGAAGTAAGGAGTATTATTCCTTCCTCGCTATATCCCCGATAATTAACGCATCATTGCTGTTGTTGACGCCTGTGTGCATATATCAACACAATGTAAACCTCCCTCACTCTTGTGCATGTGTGCGTGCGTGCATATGTTTGTCGACACAACAATACTTTGGTTTGTCTTCTTGCTGTTGCAGGCCGAGAAGCCGAAGAGCTCCTTGCCTCCGTGAGTTGTCTGCCATTCTTGTGTTTTTGTATTGGAGACCTTTTACCATTTACCGTACAGACTTGTAGTGGCTTTCCTGGGTGGATGTGGGGGTGTTTATTGGCTATAGTAAGAGGATGGTGTTTGTGGTAGGTAGGTAGGTGGGGTTGTGTTACCTGGGTGTGGTTTGTGTTAGGTGGGTGTCGTTTTGTAGGTGTTGGTCAATGTATGCAAATAGTGTTTGCTGGTTCTGCTGCTAAGAAGTTCAGAGGTCAAGGATTAGGATGATCTACAGGTCACACTGTGTGTACGTGTTAATTCCAAATGGGTCAATGTTTAGTGGCCTTACAGAATCAACAGATGCTGCAAGCGGTAGCTCATGGGGCGATGCTAAGTCAGCAGAATGTAATGATATTTAATTGGCACGTACATGTGTCTGTATGTACATGTTGCAGGTTACATGTGTCTGTCTGCTGTGGTATTGTAAGGGTACATGTGTGTGTCTGTACATGTTACATGTGTCTTCTGCTGTGGTATTGTAAGGGTACATGTGTGTGTCTGTACATGTTACATGTGTCTTCTGCTGTGGTATTGTAAGGATACATGTGTGTGTCTGTACATGTTACATGTGTCTGCCTGCTGTGGTATTATAAGGGTACATGTGTGTGTCTGTACATGTTACATGTGTCTGTCTGCTGTGGTTTTGTAAGGGTACATGTGTGTGTCTGTACATGTTACATGTGTCTTCTGCTGTGGTATTGTAAGGATACATGTGTGTGTCTGTACATGTTACATGTGTCTGCCTGCTGTGGTATTATAAGGGTACATGTGTATGTCTGTACATGTTACATGTGTCTGTCTGCTGTGGCATTGTAAGGGTACATGTCTGTACATGTTACATGTGTCTGTCTGCTGTGGCATTGTAAAGGTACATGTCTGTACATGTTACATGTGTCTGTCTGATGTTGCAGGGTTGCCTATCGCACGCAGATCATTGGTGGAGTGGTTGTCAGAGTGCCTATCAAGGTTGGTGTGTGTAATACTGCGAGAGATAATATATACTACTACTACTACTACTACTACTACTACTATTACTACTATTACTACTACTACTACTACTACTACTACTACTACTACTACTACTACTACTTCACTACTTGACTAGTAATGTACCTTAAAAATATATTTAAGCCAAACATGTTGACACAACAAGAGATGTGTTGCATGGGAACAACAAGAGATGTGTGTATTATGTGTTGCATGGGAACAACAAGAGATGTGTGTATTATGTGTTGCATGGGAACAACAAGAGATGTGTGTATTATGTGTTGCATGGGAACAACAAGAGATGTGTGTATTATGTGTTGCATGGGAACATCAAGAGATGTGTGTATTATGTGTTGCATGGGAACTACAAGAGATGTGTGTATTATGTGTTGCATGGGAACAACAAGAGATGTGTGTATTATGTGTTGCATGGGAACAACAAGAGATGTGTGTATTATGTGTTGCATGGGAACAACAAGAGATGTGTGTATTATGTGTTGCATGGGAACAACAAGAGATGTGTGTATTATGTGTTGCATGGGAACAACAAGAGATGTGTGTATTATGTGTTGCATGGGAACAACAAGAGATGTGTGTATTATGTGTTGCATGGGAACATCAAGAGATGTGTGTATTATGTGTTGCATGGGAACAACAAGAGATGTGTGTATTATGTGTTGCATGGGAACAACAAGAGCTGTGTGTATTATGTGTTGCATGGGAACATCAAGAGATGTGTGTATTATGTGTTGCATGGGAACAACAAGAGATGTGTGTATTATGTGTTGCATGGGAACAACAAGAGATGTGTGTATTATGTGTTGCATGGGAACATCAAGAGGTGTGTGTATTATGTACTGTATTGCATGGGAAGATAACAACTTTGCCAGCTAATAGTCGTTGGGTAGTGACTCCGAGGTCACAGGGTCTATTGGGGGGATAAGGGAAAATGGACACCTTCCTTCAGAATGTGTACTCTCTGCTTGCAGAAAACTCAACATCTGTTTCTGTGAGGTCATTGAAAGTGTGAGTACAGAACTTGTCGAGAACTGCCTTGCCCATCGAGAACTGCATCTCACCAAACAAAATGGGTGATGTGGCTTCTTGGTGAATAGAGTTAAAAAAAAATTAAATGGGGGAAATCTCCCCCCCCCCCCTAATCCCCCCCCTAAAATCATCTCGTGGTTAAGCTCTGCTTGGCTTCTTGGAGCTTTGGTTTCTCTGGTTTGATTGATTTGCTCATTGATAGGAGCATCCAATTAGTTCTGTTTGATGTTGTTGGATTTAAACTTCAAACTCGACTTCAGTGAGTTGGTCAGATACAAGATGAGAGCTCAAACTCTCTTGCAAGGCAAGAGCAGCTAATTTTATTTTGGTGAAATGAATTTGTCGTATTTAATAATGTCTGCTAAAGGCATTGTCGCAAGGTGTAAGGTCTGCATCCATAGTGGTTGTGTGCCATGGGTGATGGAGTTCTTGATTTGCGAATTGTGTAGGAATCTTTTGTTTCGTGTCTTGTTGGTTGAAGGCTTCCTTTCCAGAGAGCAAGAGGCTGAGAAGGAGAACGAGGCTCTGAGGTACTCTTATAGAGCCTCATCGTTGGTGTTTGAATGGTCTTGAGCTGTGGTGGACTTTAGCTTAGCCATTAGGGAAGCTGGTTAACCTCTCTGGCTCATAGATGCCGGTATGTTTGAGCAGTTCTTCATTGCTAGCAAAAGTGAGAAAGCTGACTGAATGAGAGTTCACTGCTGTGCTAGGTGTATCACATAAGCATGCAAGAAGGCAGGCTTGCCTGTCAGCCATGGAGGAGGGCTTGCTCAGATACCATCCAGAGACACCAGCAAGCCAAAACTGAAGGCCAAGTATTAGAACATAATTTACATCCATTTTTGAGATAATTACCATGGCAACTGTCATTTGATATCTGGAGGAGTGGAGCTTCAATGAAGGAAAGAGGGTTAGGAGTTGGTTTAAACTCTTGACTTGTGTAGCTTCTTAGTCAATTCTGATTCCAACCGCGAGTGTCATGGTTCCTGCTTGGATGTACGGCCCCTCCTATACAAGGCTCCAGCACTTCATAAAACTAGAATTCTTTAGTAATGGCGTCTATCTGTCTCCCCATCCTTCTCATGCATGATGTAACATCAAGGGTTGAGACTTGGGGACTAGTAGTAACTTGACCCCTTGAAGCCAATGATGACCTTGGATTTGGTCTCGGAGGTCGTTTGAAGGTTGCTACTGTAGTGACCTGTGACCTCTGCCAATTTTTTGTTTGACTGATGGAGGCCATTTTGTTTAGGGAATACTTGCAAATGCATTTTTGACTCGAGCCACTGGCCCTGGCCCTAACCTTAGCCATTGCCCTGCCCCTAACTCTAGCCATTGCCCTGGCCCTAACCTTAGCCATTGCCCTGTCCCTAACCCTAGCCATTGCCCTGGCCCTAACCTTAGCCACTGCCCTGTCCCTAACCCTAGCCATTGCCCTGGCCCTAACCCTAGCCATTGCCCTGGCCCTGGCCCTAACCTTAGCCATTGCCCTGGCCCTAACCCTAGCCACTGCCCTGGCCCTAACCCTAGCCACTGCCCTGTCCCTAACCCTAGCCACTGCCCTGTCCCCCTAGCCACTACCCTGACCCTAACCCTAGTCTAGCCATTGCCCTGGCCCTAACCCTAGCAACTGCCCTGTCCCTAACTCTAGCCATTGCCCTGGCCCTAACCCTAGCCACTGCCCTGTCCCTAACCCTAGCCATTGCCCTGGCCCTAACCCTAGCCACTGCCCTGCCCCTAACCTTGCCCTGTCCCTAACCCTAGCCATTGCCCTGGCCCTAACCATAGCCATTGCCTTGCCCCTAGCCATTGCCCTGCCCCTAACCATAGCCATTGCCCTGGCCCTAACTCTAACTTTCGGATTTGAAAGTTCTCACTCCATCATTTGAGCATTGAAATTCTGTACTACTCTGACATGTTACGGGCCTGGCCATATTTGGGCATGTTTGAGAGTGTCGTCTGTATGTGTGTGTTTTGATAACTTGGTCAGCCTGTTACTCTAGAAAAGCAGACAGGCTTGTCAAAACACACATGCACACAGAAGGCACTCGAATTGAGCAAGCAGTTGGCACACATACAGTAGACATCTTGTCTGTTTTTTCTTGTATTTCTTATGGGTGTTGTCATGACTATAAATCAATTGTATGTGTAGACCATACTCTCTGCAAGCTCCTGGTTATGTGATATATACACATCTGCTTATAGAGCTAGTCATGTGACATGCACTGTATTCATATATTGTCATGTGATGTGTTCAAGTAATCATGTACCGTAACGTGTCTTATGATGTGCATTATATAAAATTGTATACTTTTTTATGTGGTAAATTTGTTATTTGTCTCTGTAGGCGGAAGACCAAGATAAATGTAAGTACCCTCTCAACATATGTGTTAAGTACCCTCTCAACACATGGTGTAGTATCCACTCAAAACATGATGTAAGTACCCTCTCAACACATGTGTTAAGTACCTCTCAACACATGATGTAAGCACCCTCTCAACACATGTGTTAAGTAACCCTCTCGGCACGTAGTATCCTCTCTAAACATAAGTGCCCACTCAACACATGTTGTAAGTACCTATCAACACATGCTGTAGTATCCACTCAACACATGTGTTAAGTATCCTCTCAACACATGTTGTAAGTTCCCTATCAACACATGCTGTAGTATCCACTCAACACATGTGTTAAGTACCCTTTCAACACATGATGTAAGTACCCTCTCAACACATGATGTAAGTACCCTCTCAACACATGATGTAAGTACGCTCTCAACACGTGTAGTATCCTCTCAAAACATAAGTGCCCACTCAACACCCACTCAACACATGATGTAAGTACGCTCTTAACACGTGTAGTATCCTCTCAAAACATAAGTGCCCACTCAACACATGTTGTAAGTACCCTATCAACACATGCTGTAGTATCCACTCAACACATGTAAGGACCCTCTCAACACATGTTTGGAAGTACCCTCTCAATGCAAGTTTGTGAGTCCTCTCTCACACATGTTTGTACCTATGTTCGTGTGGGTAACCACGGTAACTGTCTGAATGAGGCGTGTGGTATTACAACCAATTACTCGCTTGTGGTAAGCATTCGCTGAAAATGTGTATATTGTTGGAGTCGGTCAGCAACGACGTCCTTTTTGGTGTGAACTTATAGTAGCTATAGTAGCTGCTCTCAGTGTGGTCATCTAGGCCCTAAAATGACATGAACTTTGCACTTTATTAATCCTGAGAAGCAACCACACCCACCAGTCTGTAGTAGATGTTTGACGTGGTCTAAAATGGGTAATCTCCTACTATGTGGAGTGTGGAGCCAATTTGTGCATTATTCAGAACCTCACGCTTCACTAAATGACCTCACTTGCCTGAAGCCAGGTTGCCTTGGAGACTGCAAGCTATGCAGGTAAGTCCAGATCCTTCTTAAGTGAATACCGTAAAAGTCGGCCGTTTAAAGGGTAATGGTTTAGCATCAGTCATAAAGAAAGTGAGATGACCACTTCCAAGCCGACGCCTCCCAGCGATTCTTGTGTGTAGACGTAATGAATTTTTTTGTGCAGGCACGTGTCACTGATTGCTGCGGTGCGATACCTGCAAGGGCTGGTGGGGAGGGTTGAACTGTTGCAGGGTGGAGCCTGGAGAGGGGTGTGTATGCACATGGGTGGATATCCTATCTACAAATTTGTCTAGCTTCTATATAGGAGTAGAAGTGACACTCAGCTGTTCCGGGGGAAGGGAGGGAGTTGGTGGTGTACCCAATATTCCAGGCAAAAGGGTGTTTTTTTTTAGTGGTGTGCCCCCCGATGTTCTGGGGGAAGGGGGGTTTGGGTGTGTGCCTGATGTTCCAGGGGGGAGGGGGGGTTGGTGGTGTGCCCTAAATTATTGTCTCTGCCCACCCACTCATGCAAAGTTAAAATTAAATTTATTTATTTATTTTTTAATTGAAAGACTTGAAGTGATACTACCTTTAAAAAGAAATCTTGGACCTAGTACATGCTACACTTGCCTAGTCAGGGGGGAAGAGGGGGATATCTGATATCTTCCCCCCTCCCCCCCCCCTCCCTCTTATATAGCAGTAGTTCTACAGAAGCCTTTTTCCACTCTCCTGCGTGATGGTTTAGTCAGAGTGCCTTTTTTTGTCTGAGTGGTTTTTGTGGACGTTGTAGCACTTGTGACCATTTGATGGCAGGACACACACACACACACACACTTAGGTTTCTGTTAGTCTGGGCTTCTATAAAAGGTGGTGTTTTTTAATGGAGGGGTTCTCTTTAGATATGGTCAGCACTCGCTCAAACTAACTCACTGGCACCTTCCTAGCCAACAGTCATGAAATTCATGATATTGTAGTTTCTCTGAAAGGGTTTGATTTAGAAGGGGGGGGTCGTGGTTTGTATAATTATTGGGGTGGGGGGGCAGCAACTAGCTCTAGCTAACACTAGTTATAGTAGTATAGTTATAGGTAGAAGGTGAAGGAAGAGAAAGATGCTGGAGATCTATAGCCAGCAACTAGCTCTAGCTAACACTAGTTATAGTAGTATAGTTATAGGTGGGAGGTGAAGGAAGAGAAAGATGCTGGTGATCTATAGCCAGCAACTAGCTCTAGCTAACACTAGTTATAGTAGTATAGTTATAGGTGGGAGGTGAAGGAAGAGAAAGATGCTGGAGGTCTATAGCTAGCAACTAGCTCTAGCTAACACTAGTTATAATAGTATAGTTATAGGTAGGAGGTGAAGGAAGAGAAAGATGCTGGAGAGATCCATAGCCAGCAACTAGCTCTAGCTAACACTAGTTATAGTAGGTAGGAGGTGAAGGAAGAGAAAGATACTGGAGATCTATAGCCAGCAACTAGCTCTAGCTAACACTAGTTATAGTAGTATAGTTATAGGTAGAAGGTGAAGGAAGAGAAAGATGCTGGAGATCCATAGCCAGCAACTAGCTCTAGCTAACACTAGTTATAGTAGTATAGTTATAGGTGGGAGGTGAAGGAAGAGAAAGATGCTGGTGATCTATAGCCAGCAACTAGCTCTAGCTAACACTAGTTATAGTAGTATATAGTTATAGGTGGGAGGTGAAGGAAGAGAAAGATGCTGGAGGTCTATAGCTAGCAACTAGCTCTAGCTAACACTAGTTATAGTAGTATAGTTATAGGTAGGAGGTGAAGGAAGAGAAAGATGCTGGAGAGATCCATAGCCAGCAACTAGCTCTAGCTAACACTAGTTATAGTAGGTAGGAGGTGAAGGAAGAGAAAGATACTGGAGATCTATAGCCAGCAACTAGCTCTAGCTAACACTAGTTATAGTAGTATAGTTATAGGTAGAAGGTGAAGGAAGCTGGAGATCTCTAGCCAGCAACTAGCTCTAGCTAACAACTATTATTGTAGAATATAGTTATGGCTAAGGCTTTAATGCAACATGATTCCAAGCCTCTTCCTTTGTTCTTACCTCCCTACTTGTGATGTTTGAAGAGACTTGCCACAAACATAAGAAGCTTCTCGCTGATTAATCGGCTTCTCTTCAGGAGATGCCATCTCCTACAGTAGCCAAGCAGCTGACAAAGTCATTGGTGCCATGCTGAGTTCTAGTATTCTGGTTGTCCTGACACTGCGTTGCTAATTCTGGTGTAGAACATTGAGCGTGGGCGTTGGGAATGGCATTTAGCATGTGCATTGGGCATGACCTTGAGCATGGGATTGGGTATGGGATTAGGTATGGGATTGGGTATGGGATTGGGTATGGGATTGGGAGTGGTTTTGCGTTCCATTTCCTTGTGTTGTTCGGTTCACAATATGATTAAATGGAAGGACAGAATGCAGTGTTCTGATTGGCCACCATCATGCTGTGAATTCACCTAGGTCTGAAACCTGACCCCCCATATCCGCATATCAGCCCTAGCCCCCCCCCCAATGGTTTCAGCTGCTATTTTATTAGGACTCCACGCGTGCCTTCATCCTTTGCTAAGCTAGCGAGCTAGCTGGCAAAGACATGGCGGAGAGTGTGTGGAATATAACCTCCCTTGGAACTCATATTTAGGATCTTCTGTGCGTCTATCTCTTCTGCCTGTTGGGTTGCCATGGTTTTGTTGAACTATAAACAAGCAAAGACATCTTGGTATGTGCTGTTTTAGCCGGTAAAGGGTCATCTAGTTGTGGTCTGCATGGGTGCATGCCTGTTTCCTTGCTTGTCAGGACAATTTTGTGGTTTTTTTAAAATAGAAAGATTTTTTGTTCCTGTTACTAATGCTTACAGTGTGGGCGGGCTGGTTGCCTTGGGCACTGATTGGGGAGTAAGTTAGCACAAGGTTTCAGCTCTCACTGGAACCTTGGTCAGAGGACATCCTGATGGCGTAGGGCGTGCATGGGATAAGTGGTCACTCGAGGCCTGCACCCCATTCGCCCCCCTCCCTGGGTTGCAGAAATTGGTTGGGGGCTTTGTGAAGCCACCCTTGTCGGACTATCATCTTACATCATCGGGCTGTCACATGATCAAGTCTCTTACAAGTGGAAGCTTCTGACTTTTTCTCTTATTCATTGCCTGAGGGAGGAAGCTGACCTCGAGTTTGGACCAGATAGAAGTTCATGCTACAGTGGTGTGTGTGTGTGTGTGTGTGTGTGTGTTTGTGTGTGTGTGTGTGTGTGTGTGTGTGTGTGTGTGTGTGTGTGTCTGTGTGTGCTGTGTCTGTGTTAATGTTTGTGCTGTCTGTGTGTGTGTGTGCTTGTGTCTGTTGATATGTGCATGTGCCATGTGTGTTGTGTCTCTGTGTGTGAATGTCTGTGTGAATGTGTGTGTATTTTAGTGAGCATGCTACTACAATGCAGCCATCATTTATTGCTCAAGCTGATCTATGAAATTTCCCCTGGTAACACAGCCTTGATTGGTACCTAGAGTATGACTCCAGCTACAGGTGCCCCACATACCTAGAGTATGACTCCAGCTACAAGCACTCTCTGGCATCTCTTGGTGACTGATAGCTGCAAGTGCCTGGGGCTACTTAAGCTGGTTCTCATTATGCAGCTTAATTCTGTGCATTAGGCAGCTTAATTCTGTGCATTAGGAAACTTAATTCTGTGCATTAGGCAGCTCATTAAGCTGCTTGAGGGATGTGTCATGTGCAGCCGATTTCTTGATTATTTTTTGAGTGGCACTCAAGCACTCTCCCCCACATTAGCTGAGACCATTCATACACTACTGAAGTGTTTCTGCAGCTAAATCTTGCCATTTCAAAAGCTGGTGGTGAGTGATATGCTGTTTGACCATGTCTGGTGCGGCATCAAGACTGCATGCAGCTGAACCCAAAGCTGTTTTCACCTGCTGCTATGATCACTTGTTAGTCAATACACCAATGAAGTCCTCCTAATCTTTGAGGGTTTCACCAACCCTCCTGAGACACACTTAAACCTGCTCACATTGGAAGTGTTCATTGTTTCATCGACCATCACCGTGAAGAATGGGATGCTCTGGCTTGGTGGGACTCTGGATTACGCAGCAATCTCTCGCAAGACATGCACAGCCATCACTTTCGCTATCTTGTTCTGCATGTCACTAGCGGTGCACTTGTGCGATTGGTTGTGATTGGTTGGCCAGCTCCAGGCAACAAATCTCGGAGCGTCTGACAGCAGTTTTAACAATCACTTCCGTCGTTGTAAGCTCTCCCTCGCAAGATGTGATGACAACATTTCGCCAACATCACTTGTTGAAGTGGGAAGTTTAATCGTCTTCATCACTGAGTCTTTATGATACTGGCCATCTTCCTGCTTGGCAAGCTTAGCTAGGGCATCTTTCTGGTTTGAGAAGTCAGTTGAAATAAATATCTGCTCCAAACAAGGTCTCAGTCTTCATCGTAGTGCAACCTTGGCCAAGGAAAGGTCTCCATAGTGCGGCATGGCCACCTTTGAAGCCACTGCAGCTGAAATGAGTGCTTCGCCATCAATGGTGTCTTTCTGAACTCACAGTTGGGAAAGTGAAGCCCAGAGGCTGGCTTGCCTTGTCACCAACCACCGACACTAATGGCCGCTGACTTCCACTGGGAGATGACCTTGAAGGCATGCGAGGTTACGAAGCAAAAACTATACAAAATAAATGCCGTGGTAAGTTGGGGGGCTGTCCCTGCTAACTGGGTGCTCTGCCAACAAGGTTGGCAAGACGATATCATTTTTTTTTTAAAGCTGAAAGAAAGAGGTGTATGTGTGTGTGTGCGTGCTCAGACAAGCATGTACTCTTTGTTAGGAGTGAAGTTTGTTGTTGACAAGTATCTGCACCGCACTACTAAAAATAGCGACCAATCTGCCAAGGCTTTTACGAGGCATTCTATCATCAGCCAACAGAGTGTGAGTGGATGTTAGAGTGCATGCCTGCAGCTCATTACATATGGTGGAGGCTGGCTGGTGAGGCTATGAAGGGACTAGGGACCACTGTTGACCCCTACACGTAATCCCCCCCTTCCCCTCTTTCTGGTCCTCTAGCAAACAATGAGCTGCAGGTAGGGGGGAAAGAAGGGAAAATTGAATGATTCCCCCAGGGCCAAACTGGGGGGCCTTTGAGTGTCAAGTGAACAGACTAAGTCCAACCCCTAGCACTAGGCCTAACCTTAGTCCACCCCCTAGTCCTAGCACTGGCCCTAGTCCTAGACAGTGTTAGTGAAGGGGGTAAGAGTTGTTATTGAGGGGGGGGGGGGGGGGGGGGGGGGGAGGGTTTGTGTGTCTAGTAATTTTGAAATGCTGTCAAACTTACACGGCACCATGCTAGGAGTAGGGCCAGGACTAAGGCTAGCAGTTGGGCCAGGACTAAGGCTACATGTTGAACATGACATCTTTTTATTATCACCTTCTCAATAATCAACTTCAAATTGCATTCACTCGACGTTTCGACTAGATGCTCTAGTCTTCATCAGGAATAATGAGACGCTAAGGCTCATGTGAGCCTGTTAAATACCAGTAGCTAGCTATCCACCATGTGCCAGTACACACGCCTAGCACATGCACCTGATGTTTAAAAAATAAATAAAATTTATAAATAAATTAAAATAATGATGATGATGATAATAATAAATATTTAAATACAATTTGAAGTTGATTATCAAGAAGGTGATTATAATGTTATTATGTCAACTGAGAGTTCATTAAGTGTTGAGTATTTATTTTTAAGTTGTGTAAAGTGGATCTGTATTGGCTCCTACTGCAATGCTTGTGGGTGTGTCCTGTTTTATAATCAGCAATGTCATTCTCTAGCTCATGCTAATAAGTCAGGAACTGTTTTGTGAGTAGAAGAACCTCTCTTGTCCCATCTTTCCCCTCCATAATTCCCACCAGGCACCCTCTCTCACCGGCAGCTTCCTGATTAGGGAAAGGGGGGGTGGGCGGGACAAATGAAGGATTTGTAGTCCCCCCCCAAAAAAAAAATTGTACTCCTCTTTGTATATGGTAACGAGTTCCTACCCACCACTTTCAATTTGTGTTAGTTTCCAAGTGATTAGCTGTAGCTGCTGTTAATTATTTATTTCCTAGTTACAACTTGTGGTCACTCCCTGGCCCCAATTAGCGGCACTAAGGTAGTCACTAATTAGTTGGGGGGGGGGGGGGGGGGGGAGGGAGGATGGATGGAGTTGTAGTCTCTAAAATAAAACTCCCCACTGCACCTTCTTGTAGCTGGTAATGAGTTCTTACTTGGTTTCCTAGTTGTTAGCTGAAGCAGCTGCTGATGTCGGCACTTTCTGAGTAGTGTCAGTTGCTTGCACTAGGGAAGTGTCTGTAGCACATGCTTGGAGATAGAGGTCTTATTAGGGATTGATGTGATATAAGCATTTTTGGAAAGGTTAATTGCTAGTCTATGGCTGTCCATGACTTCAAGCCCGCCATTGCTTGTGTCAGTTTGAGAGGAGGTATGGAGTTTTCCTGGCCTTCAAGCCCACCACTGCTTGTGTCAGTTTGAGGGGAGGGAGGGATGGAGTTTTCCTGGCCTACATGTTTGTTTCTTGTCACTTGGAAACTGACTGCATGAGCTTACAACACCTGAGGACCTGAGGAGGTTCGGGTTTTGAGGGAGAAAAAAATGTTTTGTGGTTGTTGGTGTTTTTTAAATCTACCATCCTCTGGGGGGGGGGAATTCCTTGAAAGCTGATCCTAGTTGCCTTTTGAAGGCTTATCCACAAATATCGACTTCCTGACAGCCATCTGTGGTTACGGGTGAGTAAGTGAGGTGGCATGTGCTGATTAGAGGGCTTCTGGCACACCTTGTACCAATACCAACACTATCAAATCACATATCCCTGACCACATACCCCTAACCACACCCCTGACCCCATGTCCCTGACCACATACCCCTGACCACATACCCCTGACTACATACCCATGACCACACCCCTGGCCCCATGTCCCTGACCACATGCCCACACCACTGACCACATACCACTGACAGAACCGGAGCCAATTATATGCCGACTTTATTTGTGGTGAATGACATTTTTAGCTATAGCTTTTTCAAGCATAAGTTCTTAAACTCCTCTGAGTGCAGATATAATAAGCTCAGCTCCATTGAGGTAAGCACACAGTACTACGTCGCTGTATGTCTACAGCAAAACTTACAGCAGAGGAATCCATTTTCTCAATAGCGAAGGATTCGGAATGGTTCCTGGTAAGCACAGGTGCCTGTGCAGCTTTCCATTGAGGAAGAACGTCCAGAAACAGTAGCAAAAGCCAGTAAGAGACCATTCACGAAGGCAATTGCGATCATCACCCATTAAAATGATTACTTGCTCATCCTGTCCAACTGGAAGTAAAGTTTTATAATTATTTTAAATCAAGAGAGCAGTCTATTGGGCATGTGCATACCAAGACTACTTCAAATTAATTTTTTTAATTTTTTAATTCCCCAAAACGTCTAGTTTGAGCCACCTGGCACTATGGTGCATAATCAGTTAATTATTCTACACCTGGAGGATAATATCCTTGTGAGTGGAGTTCGCTATATATACCTCAGAGGGTTGGCTTCTTTGGTTGTCATGGCGAAGCAGAAGTGGGCTAGGTGGAGCAATGGGTTATGTCTACTGCACCACTGTAATGAGATTCATGAGATAGGTATCCCTCAATACCTAAGCCACGGCAATGGAGCATGGAGTCCAGCTTCTTGTTAGTGCAGAGATGGAAGCTCAAACAGCAGCACCAATTTTGCTGGGGGTCTAGGGAGGAGTCGAGGAGGGAACCGTGCGATGACCAACATGCGGATGCGGTGGAGTGGTACAATGGCAAGGTCGGACAGAGGTCACTAGAATCTTCTATTCAAGGTTCAGCAAAGTATACAGACATTGCAAGTACTGTGTGAGGTTGGTCCTTAGTTAGTATTCAGAGTGGAAACTGCAAATGTTGAGGCTCTTGAGAATATTCCTCCTCTAGAGATGTCTGCTCATGTACTGACTGTAACTGCAAATGAATCAGTGATCATAATCAATCAGTGGTCATAATCAGTGATCATAATCAGTGATCATAATCAATCAGTGCTCATAATGAATCGGTGATCATAATGAATCAGTGATCATAATCAATCACTGATCATAATCAGTGATCATTATCAGTGATCATAATCAATCAGTGGTCATAATCAATCAGTGATCATAATCAATCAGTGATCATAATCAATCAGTGATCATAATCAGTGATCGTAATCAATCAGTGATCATAATCAATCAGTGATCATAATCAATCAGTGATCATAATCAATCAGTGATCATAATCAATCAGTGATCATAATCAATCAGTGATCATAATCAATCAGTGATCATAATCAATCAGTGATCATAATCAATCAGTGATCATAATGAATCAGCGATCATAATGAATCAGCGATCATAATGAATCAGTGATCATAATTAATCAGTGATCATAATCAATCAGTGATCATAATCAATCGGTGATCATAATCAATCAGCGATCATAATGAATCAGCGATCATAATGAATCAGCGATCATAATGAATCAGTGATCATAATCAATCAGTGATTGTAATGAATCAGTGATAGTAACAAATCAGTGATCATAACAAATCAGTGATCATAATGAATCGGTGATCATAATGAATCAGTGATCATAACAAATCAGTGACAGTAACAAATCAGTGATCATAACATAACAAATCAGTGATCATAATGAATCAATCCAACTCTATCGTAACTAATACCACTATCGTATATGCACCTTCTCTCGTCATGAAACCTGATTGGCTTCAGAGGAGTTCTGGTGCTGTGTGTGTTCCTCGTGAAGCAAACCAGAGAAACTCGTATGACTGATTTCGGTACACAATCGTAAGCTTGGACACTTCTGCAAGGGCCTTCTTTGTGCCAATGTGATCCTTACATTGCATGCATGGACCTCACAGATGATCTGGTAGAAGTCCTCTATGTACCCAATCTCCTCCCGCCAGGCGTGATACTCGTGTCATTGCTATTCTGGAAAAGTTTTAAAAAACACGTCCAATTGTCCTCGGTCAGCAACGTGGTGGTCGCACATCTTAGTCATAGTTACCAACCATCCCAAATATGGCGGGTCAGTCCTGAATTTCTTCCTCCTGCCCATAGTTACCAACCATCCCAAATATGACGGGTCAGTCCTGAATTTCTTCCTCCTGCCCCACTTAGTCATAGTTACCAACCATCCCAAATATGACGGGTCAGTCCTGAATTTCTTCCTCCTGCCCCACTTAGTCATAGTTACCAACCATCCCAAATATGACGGGTCAGTCCTGAATTTCTTCCTCCTGCCCATAGTTACCAACCATCCCAAATATGACGGGTCAGTCCTGAATTTCTTCCTCCTGCCCCACTTAGTCATAGTTACCAACCATCCCAAATATGACGGGTCAGTCCTGAATTTCTTCCTCCTGCCCCACTTAGTCATAGTTACCAACCATCCCAAATATGGCGGGTCAGTCCTGAATTTCCTCCTCCTGGCCCCACTTAGTCATTACCAGCCATCCCAAATATGACGGGTCGGTCCTGAATTTCTTCCTCCTGCCCCACTTAGTCATAGTTACCAACCATCCCAAACAGTCCTGAATTTCCTCCTCCTGGCCCCACTTAGTCATAGTTACCAACCATCCCAAATATGACGGGTCAGTCTCCTGAATTTCCTCCTCCTGGCCCCACTTAGTCATAGTTACCAACCATCCCAAATATGGCGGGTCAGTCCTGAATTTCCTCCTCCTGGCCCCACTTAGTCATAGTTACCAACCATCCCAAATATGGCGGGTCAGTCCTCCTCCTGGCCCCACTTAGTCATAGTTACCAACCATCCCAAATATGGCGGGTCAGTCCTGAATTTCCTCCTCCTGGCCCCACTTAGTCATAGTTACCAACCATCCCAAATATGGCGGGTCAGTCCTCCTCCTGGCCCCACTTAGTCATAGTTACCAACCATCCCAAATATGGCGGATCAGTCCTGAATTTCCTCCTCCTGGCCCCACTTAGTCATAGTTACCAACCATCCCAAATATGGCGGGTCAGTCCTGAATTTCCTCCTCCTGGCCCCACTTAGTCATAGTTACCAACCATCCCAAATATGGCGGGTCAGTCCTGAATTTCTTCCTCGACTGCCTCCACTTTTGTCCCAAATAATTCCTGGGCATAGGAGAGGGGATTTTTATTGCTCCAACACCACTTGCTTGGTGGCGAGCGATCGCACTTGCACAACCAGGTGCTCAGGAGAGGACATTGAACTCCAAAGAGGAACTGTTTTTCAAGAATGGCAAATCCAGTAAACAATACCGAGCATGCTCAAATTTTTGTTGTTTCCAGGCAAGATACAAATTTCCTCAAGCCAATTATACCCCTGCTACTGGTCTAGAACTTATGATAAGTTTCTACAGAGCCTCGGATGAGAAGTGCCTACTAATGTTTGTGGTTTAGTCAGATTTGACGTTGGAATCGCAAAATCGCAAATAATTCTTGCGAAACGAAAGGGGCTATTAGTATAATTACAGAATAATTGTACACTTCTCTATGGGAGTCAAGATACTACATGCGGCACTCTACAACGTGTCACTGTAATTAACTGCAGCTTCTAAATAGAGCGTGCTACTAAATAGAGCGTGCAACTAAATAGAGCATGCAACTAAATAGAGCGTGCTACTAAATAGAGCGTGCTACTAAATAGAGTGTGCTATAACTCGCTTCTATTTACCTCTAAGATTTATATTTTCTCTGCTAATCAGTGATACTACATTGTGATGTGCATTAATTGGATGAACTGCTTCAACTGTGAACTATGGCTTTGAAACAGTTTATTATGCAGAGTGTGCATTCAGTTTCAGTTGTGCCATTGTTGTTTGTGGCTTGTGGTGCACAGTTATTTGACCCACCCGGTATTCAGAGAGTGTAGTTTATATCTCACCTCTGTTTTGACTGGCAAGCTAAGGACATCTTGCCAACCAAGGCATGTTACTGTACATTACTATTTGCAAGCCACGCTGCTTCAGTGAATGAATTTGGGTGTCTCCCAGTGATTGAATTTGGGAGAGTATTCAGTACTCTCCCAGTGATTGAATTTGGGAGAGTAATCCATACTCACAGCGTTAATCCCTTCTCCCTGGTGATATCATACCTCCATTCTTTTTGAAGTCACTGAATAAAACTTATCGAGCCTCTTCTGGAAATCTCCCATTATTCCTGGAATCGGACTGTGTCATACGATCCTGTTGCCCACCAAACCTGGAATTCCTTTGCATTGCGAAATCCAAAGGTTTGCAAATTCCTATTTGGCTAGGAACAGATTAATTCAAGGTACAGATTAATTAAAGGTACACCGAGTGTTTTTTTGTTGTTGATGGCAGTTCTCATGTTGCCGCCTTCAGTTGACGGCAATTCTCATGTTGCCTTCACAAGTAAACTGTTGACGGCTATTCTCATGTTGCCTTCACAAGTAAACTGTTGACGGCAGTTCTCATGTTGCCTTCACAAGTAAACTGTTGACGGCAATTCTCATGTTGCTCCCTTCAGCTGTTGACGGCAGTTCTCATGTTGCCTTCAGAAATATAATGTTGATGGCAGTTCTCATGTTGCCTTCAGAAGTAAACTTGTCACGTGATTTTATTGTATTTGTGCAGCGAACCTGAAGAAACAAAAACACGCCCGCCAGCGAAGCAGGCATAAGAAAGGTCATCGCAAGCCTGGAAATGGTGATGGTGTGGGTGGGATGAGGGAGGGGGCTGGGTCAAGTGATGCAGTGGGTGTGGCAGGAGAGGCCAGTACCACCGGACCACCAATGGGTAAGGAGTTGGCAAAGTAATTGGATCGACAAATCCATTTATAATGACCTTCTCAATAACCAACTTGAGTTTTCCTCTCGGGACATTTCGACTAGATGCTCTAGCCTTCAGGAAGCATTATTCCTGAAGGCTAGTCGAAACATCTAGAGAATACAATTTCAAGGCGATTATTGAGAAGGTCATTAAAGTTTCGTGTCAACTGAGAGTTCATTTAGAGTTAAGGAGGATAACACGATCAATCTCTGACGATGGTTGTTTGTTCGGGGGTGAAGTTCTGATGTGTCCTGAATATGGTATGCTTGTCCTGAATATGGTATGCTTGTCCTGAATATGGCATGCTTGTCCTGAATATGGCATGCTTGTGATATACGATACCCTTCTAGTGCATGTCGTATAGTAGAGGTTCCATTTCAGTGTTGTGACTAAGGGCCACATACTGTGACAACAATACTGGGCATCTCTCAGGAATGTCTCTTATATGACCTTATGAATGCCAAGCTTATTTATAGCCAGGTGGTGTGGGTCTATAGTTAGCAGCACAGCACAAAGTAGGATCCAATTATCCACTTCCTGTTTTGCAACAGGAAACTGGCTGTCTTGGTGTTTCCTGTCTGAGCCTATAAAAGCAGCCTTGTTTTCCTGACTTGGCATAAAATTTAAAAACAACAACTCAGAGTAGAGAAACACAGCCAAGTTTGGGCACTTTAGTTAGCTTGACAGAGATGCAAGTGGCTCCTAGACTTATGTCTGCCAAGAAAGAAAGGCTTTCTTGCTATTCTGCACGTTTCAACAGAAATGGAGAGCGTGGTGAGTTGGATGTGGGGGCCATTGGGTGATAGGGATGTGAGGGGGGTGAGGGGGTGAGGGGGATTAGCCTGCATGGGAGCCCAGCTGAAGCCTTCAGGAGGCTGTCAAAGAAGGCAAAGGGTTGTTGATTGGGGGGCATCAATATTGCTATACAATTAGCTAGTGATTGGGCCTGTGCAGCAGCAGTAGACTTATGTAGTTGTTTGGATCTAGCTATGCAGCAGCTACTAACTACTACTACTAATAATAATTTTCTTGTCTGCCTCATATGTTGCCGCGGTGAACACCGTAATGACCTTCCTTATGAAGATGGAGATGAAAGCGGTGATAAGGTAAGGTAAGATGTACTAGTGGCCATGTTTTTCATCTTTCAGTCTTGGGTGTTTATTGAGTGGGGTGGGGGGCACCGTTGCTAAGGGGAAGGTTCGGCAGTGTGCACATGTGATACCATGTGACCTAGATACAGGGCGACTCGCTAAAGCTGGGGTGACTATCACAGTTAACTTACCTACTCTGATGGTCATGGAGCATGTATACATTTTCAAAGTCTCTCTCCTCTCTCTCCTCTCTCCCTCCTCTCCCTCCCCATGGCTGTCAGACTTAACCATTTCTCTTGAGCATGTCTGATTTTAAATGTCCACGTCATGCAACTAGACCGTGGCTCTGTGTTGTCATAGCTGTAGTTCTGTCAGATGTTGTTGACGTCTAGCTCAAGCTCAATCACTTCATTTAATGCATTTTTTTAAGAAAGATCAAATGATGTTGTTTTAAAAAATGCACCACTGGCTTTTGTTCTACAGGTCAAGGGTGTCTTCTCGGAATGCAAGGAGGTCACAATAGGAGGCCAGAGTACGTCTACGGTGTCTCGTACAACATGCATGAGAGAGAGGACGTGTATTTTGCTTTCATGATAGTTGTCGGTGCATTGCCTGCTTGATTACATAGTCTCAGTGGGCCAGTGTTGGGTTCATGTAGCAGAACATGCAGTGTTGTGTTGCCGGTGGCTTCAGACACCTGTCCAGGACATTTATCTGAAGTCTTGTTGGCTCTGTAAAGGAACTGGTTTATGTAGGAACAAAGGGTATTTAAAAAAAAGAATTAATTTTTAATAATTCTTCATCATTTCTTTCTTGGTGGATGTAGTGAGCTCAGAGCATTTGTTGTGACTGTTCTCTGTATTTTGGTGTTGTTCTTGTCCTAGCAAACTTAGCCATGCCCCTGGAGGTGTCTTAGCCCTATGCTTAAATCCAGCCCTAACTTCTAGCCCTAGTGCATAGCCCCAACCCTAGACTTAGCCATATCCTTAGTGCTATTCCTGGTCTTACCTGGCACTAATCCTAACCCAAACCCTGGTCCTAACTCTGGCCCTAGCCCTAGAAACCCTAGTTCTTAACCTAACCCTGGCCTTAACCCTGACTCTAACCCTGGCCTTAACCCTGACTCTAACCCTGGCCTTAACCCTGACTCTAACCCTGGCCTTAACCCTAGTCCTAACTCTTAACCTTGACTCTAACCCTGGCCTTAACCCTGACTCTAGCCCTGGCCTTAACCCTAGCCCTGGCCTTAACCCTAGCCCTGGCCTTAACCCTAGCCCTAGCTCTTAACCCTGACTCTAACCCTGGCCTTAACCCTAGCCCTAGCTCTTAACCTTGACTCTAACCCTGGCCTTAACCCTGACTCTAGCCCTGGCCTTAACCCTAGCCCTGGCCTTTACCCTAGCCCTAGCTCTTAACCTTGACTCTAACCCTGGCCTTAACCCTAGCCCTAGCTCTTAACCCTGACTCTAACCCTGACTCTAACCCTAGCCTTAACCCTAGCTCTTAACCCTGACTCTAACCCTGGCCTTAACCCTAGCCCTAGCTCTTAACCCTGACTCTAACCCTAGCCTTAACCCTAGCTCTTAACCTTGACTCTAACCCTGGCCTTAATCCTAGCCTAGCTCTTAACCCTGACTCTAACACTGGCCTTAACCCTGAAAGGTATCACTGTTCATTGAAGAAGATAACCGTGCATGCTCTAGAATGCATTGTGTGCAGCGCAGCAATGCTGTGTATCTCTGTGCAGCACTCCTCTGTGATATTGTTGGACTGTGTGTGTTGACTATGTTTTTTGTTGTTGCAGCTACGAAGCAGGTGACTGTATCGTCTTCCACTGAAGTAAGTTGCTTGTACGATGATGTGCCACCAATGGTGTTATTCACTGTTCTCTCTCGTCTCTCTCTTGTTGATTCCATCAGATCATCGGAGGGAAGAAGATATCCAATCCCGCTCTCATGGTCCCTTGCTTCCAGCTCAAGGACACACAGAAACAAGGCTTCATGTTAAAGCAGGGAGGGTCAGGATTCACTCCCAAGAACTGGAGAAGACGTTGGTTTGTTCTCAAGGACAAGAAACTCTATTACTACAAGACATCTTTTGTGAGTACTTGTGTGTCGTGTGTGGATATTTATAACTTGATGATTGCTTGTTTGCAAGCCTGTGGTCGGTTAAGACGACCGGCAGTGTGTTCATGTTTGTCTGGCGACAGATGTGGGCACCTCCAGAAACCATCTGTTGATGATGCTAGTTCCGAAGCTCGTTCTGGCTTGGGATGGGGCCAACGATTAGCAATATAGGGCTAGATCTAAGACCAGTGACTAGTGTGGGTGGCAAATTGGCTGGGGCTAGGGCCAGTGACTAGCAATGTCTGGCTGGGGCTAGGGCTAGTGACTAGCAATGTCTGGCTGGGGCTAGGGCCAGTGACTAGCAATGTCTGGCTGGGGCTAGGGCCAGTGACTAGCAATGTACAAGTATGGCTGGGGCTAGGGCCAGTGACTAGCAATGTATGGCTGGGGCTAGGGCCAGTGACTAGCAATGTCTGGCTGGGGCTAGGGCTAGTGACTAGCAATGTCTGGCTGGGGCTAGGGCCAGTGACTAGCAATGTCTGGCTGGGGCTAGGGCCAGTCACTAGCAATGTCTGGCTGGGGCTAGGGCCAGTCACCAACAATATAGGGCTAGCCTGACTAGGGCCAGTGACTAGTAGCAATGTCTGGCTGGGCTAGGGCCAGTGACTAGGAATGTCTGGCTAGGACTAGGTGGGCAGCAAAATTTGCCTTTGGGCATCCCTATGTACAGTACATAGTTGTCTAGGGTTTCTGCACGTGCCAATGGACACTCTGGTTGTGTCAGATTGAGTGTCACTTCTGGCCACTTGCACCAGATTATTATTATTATTGTTGTTGTTGTTGTTGTTGTTGTTGTTGTTGTTGTTGTTGTTGTTGTTGTTGTTGTTGTTGTTGTTGTTGTTGTTGTTGTTGTTATTATTATTATTATTATTAATTACTATTACTATTACTATTACTATTTTGTTGTTGTTGTTGTTGTTGCTAGGATATTGCTGCTCTGGGCATTGTGAACATGGCTGGCTATGCCACGGAACACTCGCAAGACAAGAAGAAACAGTGAGGGAGATAATTATTCCTTGTGTGTGAGAGAGGGGTTTAATTTTGATGCGAGTTCTACTTCATGGTGGTTAGTTAACCCCTACAAGTGAGCACACTCGCCACAGAAGCTGTTGTCACACATGTCTCGAAGAAACTCCCCCCCCCCCCCCCCCCCATTATTAAGCACATGCTTTACTGCAATGGCTTTCTCAATAATCAGCTTGAAATTTTCTCTCTCGACGTTTCTGCCAGATGCTGTAGCCTTCATCAGGAGTAAACTTTCTGCCAGATGCTGTAGCCTTCATCAGGAGTAAGCTTTCTGCCAGATGCTGTAGCCTTCATCAGGAGTAAGCTTTCTGCCAGATGCTGTAGCCTTCATCAGGAGTAAGCTTTCTGCCAGATGCTGTAGCCTTCATCAGGAGTAAGCTTTCTGCCAGATGCTGTAGCCTTCATCAGGAGTAAGCTTTCTGCAAGAAGCTGTAGCCTTCATCAGGAGTAAGCTTTCTGCCAGATGCTGTAGCCTTCATCAGGAGTAAGCTTTCTGCCAGATGCTGTAGCCTTCATCAGGAGTAAGCTTTCTGCCAGATGCTGTAGCCTTCATCAGGAGTAAGCTTTCTGCAAGAAGCTGTAGCCTTCATCAGGAGTAAGCTTTCTGCCAGATGCTGTAGCCTTCATCAGGAGTAAGCTTTCTGCCAGATGCTGTAGCCTTCATCAGGAGTAAGCTTTCTGCCAGATGCTGTAGCCTTCATCAGGAGTAAGCTTTACTGCTGGTATTGTATATAGCACTGGTTGTGTCTGTCTCCTGTTGCCTGACAGTTAGTGTTGCTTCCTGTGAAGGAAACTAGATCAATTTGGAGATGGGATGTCCATGTACGATACTCCCCCGGCTCTGCTCTAAAAACCTCACCCACCTGCTGTCTCTCCCAACTAGCATGCACAACATATACCCAGTGCCCTCACCTGTACAAAAACAATTGATTACGCCTGCGCACAAGCATTGTTGTTGAGCTCTTGCTCCTTGTCAAGCCACCATTTTCATGTTGATTGTTGTTATCAACACCAGCTTCAACACTGGCACATTACTAAGTCCAGTATTTGGTGCAGACCTTCCATTAGTTCCACACTGGCTGGCACATTACTAAGTCCAGTATTTGGTGCAGACCTTCCATTAGTTCCACACTGGCTGGGGCATTACTAAGTCCAGTATTTGGTGCAGATCCATTAGTTCCACACTGGCTGGGACATTACTAAGTCCAGTATTTGGTGCAGACCTTCCATTAGTTCCACACTGGCTGGCACATTACTAAGTCGTGCAGACCTTCCATCAGTTCCACACTAGCTGGGACATTACTAAGTCCAGTATTTGGTGCAGACCTTCCATTAGTTCCACACTGGCTGGGACATTACTAAGTTCAGTATTTGGTGCAGACCTTCCATCAGTTCCACACTGGCTGGCACATTACTAAGTCCAGTATTTGGTGCAGACCTTCCATCAGTTCCACACTGGCTGGCACATTACTAAGTCCAGTATTTGGTGCAGACCTTCCATCAGTTCCACACTGGCTGGCACATTACTAAGTCCAGTATTTGGTGCAGACCTTCCATCAGTTCCACACTGGCTGGGACATTACTAAGTCCAGTATTTGGTGCAGACCTTCCATCAGTTCCACACTGGCTGGGACATTACTAAGTCAAGTATTTGGTGCAGACCCTCCATCAGTTCCACACTGGCTGGGGCATTACTAAGTCCAGTATTTGGTGCAGACCTTCCATCAGTTCCACACTGGCTGGCACATTACTAAGTCCAGTATTTGGTGCAGACCTTCCATCAGTTCCACACTGGCTGGCACATTACTAAGTCCAGTATTTGGTGCAGACCTTCCATCAGTTCCACACTGACTGGCACATTACTAAGTCCAGTATTTGGTGCAGACCTTCCCATTAGTTCCACACTGGCTGGCACATTACTAAGTCCAGTATTTGGTGAAGACCTTCCATCAGTTCCACACTGGCTGGGACATTACTAAGTCCAGTATTTGGTGCAGACCTTCCATTAGTTCCACACTGACTGGCACATTACTAAGTCCAGTATTTGGTGCAGATCCATTAGTTCCACACTGGCTGGGACATTACTAAGTCCAGTATTTGGTGCAGACCTTCCATTAGTTCCACACTGGCTGGCACATTACTAAGTCGTGCAGACCTTCCATCAGTTCCACACTAGCTGGGACATTACTAAGTCCAGTATTTGGTGCAGACCTTCCATTAGTTCCACACTGGCTGGGACATTACTAAGTTCAGTATTTGGTGCAGACCTTCCATCAGTTCCACACTGGCTGGCACATTACTAAGTCCAGTATTTGGTGCAGACCTTCCATCAGTTCCACACTGGCTGGCACATTACTAAGTCCAGTATTTGGTGCAGACCTTCCATCAGTTCCACACTGGCTGGCACATTACTAAGTCCAGTATTTGGTGCAGACCTTCCATCAGTTCCACACTGGCTGGCACATTACTAAGTCCAGTATTTGGTGCAGACCTTCCATCAGTTCCACACTGGCTGGGACATTACTAAGTCAAGTATTTGGTGCAGACCCTCCATCAGTTCCACACTGGCTGGGGCATTACTAAGTCCAGTATTTGGTGCAGACCTTCCATCAGTTCCACACTGGCTGGCACATTACTAAGTCCAGTATTTGGTGCAGACCTTCCATCAGTTCCACACTGGCTGGCACATTACTAAGTCCAGTATTTGGTGCAGACCTTCCATCAGTTCCACACTGGCTGGCACATTACTAAGTCCAGTATTTGGTGCAGACCTTCCCATTAGTTCCACACTGGCTGGCACATTACTAAGTCCAGTATTTGGTGAAGACCTTCCATCAGTTCCACACTGGCTGGGACATTACTAAGTCCAGTATTTGGTGCAGACCTTCCATTAGTTCCACACTGACTGGCACATTACTAAGTCCAGTATTTGGTGCAGACCTTCCATTAGTTCCACACTGGCTGGGTCATTACTAAGTCCAGTATTTGGTGCAGATCCATTAGTTCCACACTTGCTGGGGCATTACTAAGTCCAGTATTTGGTGCAGACCTTCCATTAGTTCCACACTGGCTGGGGCATTACTAAGTCCAGTATTTGGTGCAGACCTTCCATCAGTTCCACACTGGCTGGCACATTACTAAGTCCAGTATTTGGTGCAGACCTTCCATCAGTTCCACACTGGCTGGGGCATTACTAAGTCCAGTATTTGGTGCAGACCTTCCATCAGTTCCACACTGGCTGGCACATTACTAAGTCCAGTATTTGGTGCAGACCTTCCATCAGTTCCACACTGGCTGGCACATTACTAAGTCCAGTATTTGGTGCAGACCTTCCATTAGTTCCACACTGGCTGGGACATTACTAAGTCAAGTATTTGGTGCAGACCCTCCATCAGTTCCACACTGGCTGGGGCATTACATGTACTAAGTCCAGTATTTGGTGCAGACCTTCCATCAGTTCCACACTGACTGGCACATTACTAAGTCCAGTATTTGGTGCAGACCTTCCATCAGTTCCACACTGGCTGGGGCATTACTAAGTCCAGTATTTGGTGCAGACCTTCCATTAGTTCCACACTGGCTGGGGCATTACTAAGTCCAGTATTTGGTGCAGACCTTCCATTAGTTCCACACTGGCTGGGGCATTACTAAGTCCAGTATTTGGTGCAGACCTTCCATCAGTTCCACACTGGCTGGGGCATTACTAAGTCCAGTATTTGGTGCAGACCTTCCATTAGTTCCACACTGGCTGGGGCATTACTAAGTCCAGTATTTGGTGCAGACCTTCCATTAGTTCCACACTGGCTGGGACATTATTAAGTCCAGTATTTGGTGCAGACCCTCCATCAGTTCCACACTGGCTGGCACATTACTAAGTCCAGTATTTGGTGCAGACCCTCCATCAGTTCCACACTGGCTGGCACATTACTAAGTCCAGTATTTGGTGCAGACCCTCCATCAGTTCCACACTGGCTGGGGCATTACTAAGTCCAGTATTTGGTGCAGACCTTCCATCAGTTCCACACTGGCTGGGACATTACTAAGTTCAGTATTTGGTGCAGACCTTCCATCAGTTCCACACTGGCTGGCACATTACTAAGTCCAGTATTTGGTGCAGACCTTCCATCAGTTCCACACTGGCTGGCACATTACTAAGTCCAGTATTTGGTGCAGACCTTCCATCAGTTCCACACTGGCTGGCACATTACTAAGTCCAGTATTTGGTGCAGACCTTCCATCAGTTCCACACTGGCTGGCACATTACTAAGTCCAGTATTTGGTGCAGACCTTCCATCAGTTCCACACTGGCTGGGACATTACTAAGTCAAGTATTTGGTGCAGACCCTCCATCAGTTCCACACTGGCTGGGGCATTACTAAGTCCAGTATTTGGTGCAGACCTTCCATCAGTTCCACACTGGCTGGCACATTACTAAGTCCAGTATTTGGTGCAGACCTTCCATCAGTTCCACACTGGCTGGCACATTACTAAGTCCAGTATTTGGTGAAGACCTTCCATCAGTTCCACACTGGCTGGGACATTACTAAGTCCAGTATTTGGTGCAGACCTTCCATTAGTTCCACACTGACTGGCACATTACTAAGTCCAGTATTTGGTGCAGATCCATTAGTTCCACACTGGCTGGGACATTACTAAGTCCAGTATTTGGTGCAGACCTTCCATTAGTTCCACACTGGCTGGCACATTACTAAGTCGTGCAGACCTTCCATCAGTTCCACACTAGCTGGGACATTACTAAGTCCAGTATTTGGTGCAGACCTTCCATTAGTTCCACACTGGCTGGGACATTACTAAGTTCAGTATTTGGTGCAGACCTTCCATCAGTTCCACACTGGCTGGCACATTACTAAGTCCAGTATTTGGTGCAGACCTTCCATCAGTTCCACACTGGCTGGCACATTACTAAGTCCAGTATTTGGTGCAGACCTTCCATCAGTTCCACACTGGCTGGCACATTACTAAGTCCAGTATTTGGTGCAGACCTTCCATCAGTTCCACACTGGCTGGCACATTACTAAGTCCAGTATTTGGTGCAGACCTTCCATCAGTTCCACACTGGCTGGGACATTACTAAGTCAAGTATTTGGTGCAGACCCTCCATCAGTTCCACACTGGCTGGGGCATTACTAAGTCCAGTATTTGGTGCAGACCTTCCATCAGTTCCACACTGGCTGGCACATTACTAAGTCCAGTATTTGGTGCAGACCTTCCATCAGTTCCACACTGGCTGGCACATTACTAAGTCCAGTATTTGGTGCAGACCTTCCATCAGTTCCACACTGGCTGGCACATTACTAAGTCCAGTATTTGGTGCAGACCTTCCCATTAGTTCCACACTGGCTGGCACATTACTAAGTCCAGTATTTGGTGAAGACCTTCCATCAGTTCCACACTGGCTGGGACATTACTAAGTCCAGTATTTGGTGCAGACCTTCCATTAGTTCCACACTGACTGGCACATTACTAAGTCCAGTATTTGGTGCAGACCTTCCATTAGTTCCACACTGGCTGGGTCATTACTAAGTCCAGTATTTGGTGCAGACCTTCCATTAGTTCCACACTTGCTGGGGCATTACTAAGTCCAGTATTTGGTGCAGACCTTCCATTAGTTCCACACTGGCTGGGGCATTACTAAGTCCAGTATTTGGTGCAGACCTTCCATCAGTTCCACACTGGCTGGCACATTACTAAGTCCAGTATTTGGTGCAGACCTTCCATCAGTTCCACACTGGCTGGGGCATAACTAAGTCCAGTATTTGGTGCAGACCTTCCATCAGTTCCACACTGGCTGGCACATTACTAAGTCCAGTATTTGGTGCAGACCTTCCATCAGTTCCACACTGGCTGGCACATTACTAAGTCCAGTATTTGGTGCAGACCTTCCATTAGTTCCACACTGGCTGGGACATTACTAAGTCAAGTATTTGGTGCAGACCCTCCATCAGTTCCACACTGGCTGGGGCATTACATGTACTAAGTCCAGTATTTGGTGCAGACCTTCCATCAGTTCCACACTGACTGGCACATTACTAAGTCCAGTATTTGGTGCAGACCTTCCATCAGTTCCACACTGGCTGGGGCATTACTAAGTCCAGTATTTGGTGCAGACCTTCCATTAGTTCCACACTGGCTGGGGCATTACTAAGTCCAGTATTTGGTGCAGACCTTCCATTAGTTCCACACTGGCTGGGGCATTACTAAGTCCAGTATTTGGTGCAGACCTTCCATCAGTTCCACACTGGCTGGGGCATTACTAAGTCCAGTATTTGGTGCAGACCTTCCATTAGTTCCACACTGGCTGGGGCATTACTAAGTCCAGTATTTGGTGCAGACCTTCCATTAGTTCCACACTGGCTGGGACATTATTAAGTCCAGTATTTGGTGCAGACCCTCCATCAGTTCCACACTGGCTGGTACATTACTAAGTCCAGTATTTGGTGCAGACCCTCCATCAGTTCCACACTGGCTGGCACATTACTAAGTCCAGTATTTGGTGCAGACCCTCCATCAGTTCCACACTGGCTGTGGCATTACTAAGTCCAGTATTTGGTGCAGACCTTCCATTAGTTCCACACTGGCTGGGGCATTACTAAGTCCAGTATTTGGTGCAGACCTTCCATTAGTTCCACACTGGCTGGGACATTATTAAGTCCAGTATTTGGTGCAGACCCTCCATCAGTTCCACACTGGCTGGCACATTACTAAGTCCAGTATTTGGTGCAGACCCTCCATCAGTTCCACACTGGCTGGCACATTACTAAGTCCAGTATTTGGTGCAGACCCTCCATTAGTTCCACACTGGCTGGGGCATTACTACATAAGTCCAGTATTTGGTGCAGACCTTCCATTAGTTCCACACTGGCTGGCACATTACTAAGTCCAGTATTTGGTGCAGACCCTCCATTAGTTCCACACTGGCTGGCACATTATACTAAGTCCAGTATTTGGCGCAGACCTTCCATTAGTTCCACACTGACTGGGACATTACTAAGTCCAGTATTTGGTGCAGACCTTCCATCAGTTCCACACTGGCTGTGGCATTACTAAGTCCAGTATTTAGTGCAGACCTTCCATCAGTTCCACACTGGTCAGTGAGTCGGCCATTGATCTCCTCACATTGCTAGAACACTGAAGCAGATGTCCAAGATGTTAGCTTTGTGAAGATATCACCCTGTCCTAGTAACTGCTTGATGGTGTGTGTGTGCGTGTGTGTGCATGTTTGAGGCAGGGGGAGGAGGGGTGCGTGGAGAAGGGTGAGTTATTGCTACTAACATGGCTTTGCTGGTTTGCAGTGTGTTCAGAGCTGTAAAAGAAGGAGCACGAACATACCATTTCCAAACAGACACTTCTGATGAACTCACTAGGTAAGACAACTTCCTTATTGCTCTCTCCTACTGCTATATAAGTATAGTCATAGTAACCTTTTGTATGTATTCATGGCCTATCTTTTATATGTATTCATGGTCTATAAGTATATTCATTTTATATGTATTCATGGCCTATAAGTATATTCATAAACCTTTTATATGTATTCATGGTCTAGAAGTATATTCATAGTAACCTATTCTATGGTCTAGAAGTATATTCGTAGGCCATGGCATAAGGAAATTAATCTGAGTGGTACGGATTCCAAACTTGCTCTGTGACAACTTCAGATCTAGTATGCACATGTCTAGTAATCTATTCTCAGATATGGTATGTGCATGGCTAGTAATCTATTCTCCCTTTCCTGGACCCTCCCCCTCTCTCTCTCCACACACACTCACACACACACTCTTGTGCGTGGAGAACATATATAGTATGGTATGCCTAAGAGAATGCAGGAAGGTACAGCAGCTTAGCTCACCTCTTCTGTGCTAGTTTGTTTAGTCTTGACGTACTACAGACATCCTTCACCAAAATTCCTGAATATTACACTGTCAAGGGAAGCTACCACCTAGCTTTAGTAATCTACTAGCTAAACACCTCATGTACCTAGCTTTAGTAATCTACTAGCTAAACACCTCATGTACCTAGCTTTAGTAATGCACTATTCTACACCTAGCTTTAGTATGCACTATTCTACACCTAGCTTTAGTATGCACTATTCTACACCTAGCTTTAGTAATGCACTATTCTACACCTAGCTTTAGTAATGCACTATTCTACACCTAGCTTTAGTAATGCACTATTCTACACCTAGCTTTAGTATGCACTATTCTATACCTAGCTTTAGTATGCACTATTCTACACCTAGCTTTAGTAATGCATTATTCTACACCTAGCTTTAGTAATGCACTATTCTACTCCTAGCTTTAGTAATGCACTATTCTACACCTAGCTTTAGTATGCACTATTCTACACCTAGCTTTAGTAATGCACTATTCTATACCTAGCTTTAGTAATGCACTATTCTATACCTAGCTTTAGTATGCACTATTCTACACCTAGCTTTAGTATGCACTATTCTACACCTAGCTTTAGTAATGCACTATTCTACACCTAGCTTTAGTAATGCACTATTCTACACCTAGCTTTAGTAATGCACTATTCTACACCTAGCTTTAGTAATGCACTATTCTATACCTAGCTTTAGTATGCACTATTCTACACCTAGCTTTAGTATGCACTATTCTACACCTAGCTTTAGTATGCACTATTCTATACCTAGCTTTAGTATGCACTATTCTACACCTAGCTTTAGTAATGCACTATTCTACACCTAGCTTTAGTAATGCACTATTCTACACCTAGCTTTAGTATGCACTATTCTACACCTAGCTTTAGTAATGCACTATTCTACACCTAGCTTTAGTATGCACTATTCTACACCTAGCTTTAGTAATGCACTATTCTAACTAGCCTCTAACTAGCTTTAGTATGCACTATTCTACACCTAGCTTTAGTAATGCACTATTCTACACCTAGCTTTAGTATGCACTATTCTACACCTAGCTTTAGTAATGCACTATTCTACACCTAGCTTTAGTATGCACTATTCTACACCTAGCTTTAGTAATGCACTATTCTACACCTAGCTTTAGTAATGCACTATTCTACACCTAGCTTTAGTAATGCACTATTCTACACCTAGCTTTAGTAATGCACTATTCTACACCTAGCTTTAGTAATGCACTATTCTACACCTAGCTTTAGTATGCACTATTCTACACCTAGCTTTAGTAATGCACTATTCTACACCTAGCTTTAGTAATGCACTATTCTACACCTAGCTTTAGTAATGCACTATTCTACACCTAGCTTTAGTAATGCACTATTCTACACCTAGCTTTAGTATGCACTATTCTACACCTAGCTTTAGTAATGCACTATTCTACACCTAGCTTTAGTAATGCACTATTCTACACCTAGCTTTAGTAATGCACTATTCTACACCTAGCTTTAGTAATGCACTATTCTACACCTAGCTTTAGTAATGCACTATTCTACACCTAGCTTTAGTATGCACTATTCTACACCTAGCTTTAGTAATGCACTATTCTACACCTAGCTTTAGTATGCACTATTCTACACCTAGCTTTAGTATGCACTATTCTACACCTAGCTTTAGTATGCACTATTCTACACCTAGCTTTAGTAATGCACTATTCTACACCTAGCTTTAGTAATGCACTATTCTACACCTAGCTTTAGTAATGCACTATTCTACACCTAGCTTTAGTATGCACTATTCTACACCTAGCTTTAGTAATGCACTATTCTACACCTAGCTTTAGCTATGCACTATTCTACACCTAGCTTTAGTAATGCACTATTCTACTACCTAGCTTTAGTAATGCACTATTCTACACCTAGCTTTAGTAATGCACTATTCTACACCTAGCTTTAGTATGCACTATTCTACACCTAGCTTTAGTATGCACTATTCTACACCTAGCTTTAGTATGCACTATTCTACACCTAGCTTTAGTATGCACTATTCTATACCTAGCTTTAGTATGCACTATTCTACACCTAGCTTTAGTAATGCACTATTCTACACCTAGCTTTAGTATGCACTATTCTACACCTAGCTTTAGTAATGCATTATTCTACACCTAGCTTTAGTATGCACTATTCTACACCTAGCTTTAGTAATGCACTATTCTACACCTAGCTTTAGTAATGCACTATTCTACACCTAGCTTTAGTAATGCACTATTCTACACCTAGCTTTAGTAATGCACTATTCTACACCTAGCTTTAGTAATGCACTATTCTACACCTAGCTTTAGTAATGCACTATTCTACACCTAGCTTTAGTAATGCACTATTCTACACCTAGCTTTAGTATGCACTATTCTACACCTAGCTTTAGTAATGCACTATTCTACACCTAGCTTTAGTAATGCACTATTCTACACCTAGCTTTAGTAATGCACTATTCTACACCTAGCTTTAGTAATGCATTATTCTACACCTAGCTTTAGTAATGCACTATTCTACACCTAGCTTTAGTAATGCACTATTCTACACCTAGCTTTAGTAATGCACTATTCTACACCTAGCTTTAGTAATGCACTATTCTACACCTAGCTTTAGTAATGCACTATTCTACACCTAGCTTTAGTAATGCACTATTCTACACCTAGCTTTAGTAATGCACTATTCTACACCTAGCTTTAGTAATGCACTATTCTACACCTAGCTTTAGTAATGCACTATTCTACACCTAGCTTTAGTATGCACTATTCTACACCTAGCTTTAGTATGCACTATTCTACACCTAGCTTTAGTAATGCACTATTCTACACCTAGCTTTAGTAATGCACTATTCTACACCTAGCTTTAGTAATGCACTATTCTACACCTAGCTTTAGTAATGCACTATTCTACACCTAGCTTTAGTAATGCACTATTCTACACCTAGCTTTAGTAATGCACTATTCTACACCTAGCTTTAGAATGCACTATTCTACACCTAGCTTTAGTAATGCACTATTCTACACCTAGCTTTAGTAATGCACTATTCTACACCTAGCTTTAGTATGCACTATTCTACACCTAGCTTTAGTATGCACTATTCTACACCTAGCTTTAGAATGCATTATTCTACACCTAGCTTTAGTATGCACTATTCTACACCTAGCTTTAGTAATGCACTATTCTACACCTAGCTTTAGTATGCACTATTCTACACCTAGCTTTAGTATGCACTATTCTACACCTAGCTTTAGTAATGCACTATTCTACACCTAGCTTTAGTAATGCACTATTCTACACCTAGCTTTAGTAATGCACTATTCTACACCTAGCTTTAGTATGCACTATTCTACACCTAGCTTTAGTATGCACTATTCTACACCTAGCTTTAGTAATGCACTATTC